>CM062815.1:71311195-71563695 GCA_031772625.1 Pinus tabuliformis
AGGATCTACTGGCTGTCCCATTTTAAAAATGTAATCTTTCTTTTCTGGTACAAATTTTAGTAAGTCTACACTGAGGATTTTCCTGGCAAACTCAAGGGCGAATATCCTCATTAGTAGAAATACTGGTAGATGATATGGAGGGAGTTCACATCCGTAAACCCGAATTTCTGTGTGATCCTCATAGAGGTACCAGTCTCTAATGGTAGCTTCCTCGTTGAGTTGGAGGAGCTCCTTTTTCTCTGGGAATATTCTGGGAGGTGGGACCCCATGGATGATTCAGTAAGCAATGGCCATAAAAGATGAAATGAAATGAGAGTACCCACCCAAACCAAGTCTCTTCCTCACTGAGATATTCTAGTCAAAGATTGAATTTCTCTCTTTATTGGGGGCAAACACATCCAGGTGAAGACATTGAAACTCTTCGATGTGGGCATAGAGGAACAAGTAGAACAACAATGAGTAGTAGCGTAAATAAGAGGAGACCCTGAAATAGATGAATTAGAAGAAAATGGAAGCTAAAAGATATTCTGGGATATTATGTTGACACCCAGATTGCTTCATTTTATGTAAGCATCCCAAAGTGACCCTATTTATTTTCAGGGTGGTGTCTTCACCCATTAGACAAGAAATTGTGGCTAAAATAGGTTGAACATATGTCTTAAATAGAGCCAATAGAAATCAAATATCTAAGGGTAGGGTTTTGACCTCTGGGGCAAGGATTTTCTCCAAGAATGATTGTTGCTCTCCAACGACGAGTGCTATGAAATGAACGGCTAGGGAGGCATCATTGAACGTGTACATGACATATGATTCAGGGAAATTCAGATCTCTTTGGATTAAGGGAGTGGTTATCTTGAGGATTACAAACCCTAAAGTAGAAATGAAGAAGTTTATCTCCTTTTGATAAGAGTCAGCCAGCCAAGTTACAAACTCAGAGAGGTGATGGACTGGAGGGGCATTTTGACAGTACATCCTAGAATTCACAACCCTAAAAAGGTCCTCATTCCTCACATGGTTTGCGAACATTTCATAGCGGAGGTCTACGAGTGGAAAGGGACAGACAAGGTCATCTATTTGGGTCTCGGTGTCCATTAAAGGCTCGACAACAGTGCATTTGACCTCATGGTTGTTGGGGGTTGCAGGCACCACATGCTTCATCCCTCTGAATATTTTTTTTTTTTACAAACAATTAAGTAAGGGTGTCATGTTACCTGGAACCCACAGGGAGGATTGAAAATGACTTTGGAGGGCATCCTTGACCTTTGGGAGTGTACAGAGAGATGAATCATGCGTTGTGGTCTAGGTGAGAGGTTCTTTGATTGGGACTGAAATATTACTGTCAGACGGTAGTTTTTGGGTTTAGGGGATTTATGAAAAGGACAAGGATAAATGCCCAAGTGGCAAAGGAAGAACTCAAGTGTGGGGAGACATGTGACGGTCGAGGATTTTCTCGGGTTGGCAGAGGACGCGCTCGTGCGGAGGGACAAGTTATCCATGACCTTACCAATTACCTTTTAACCTGATACCTAATACCTTCATCATCGACGAGCCAATAGGAGAAGACCACCTGTCAGGTGGTCTCCACCCCGTTATGGTGGGATACGCTGTGGATCAGAGGCCTTCTTATTTGGGTGTCAGAATGGATCGTGGCCGTCAGATGAGCACTGACATTTCAACGTCGGGGTTTTGCAACTTCATTAACCCTTTCGTATGTATGCCGCTCGAGTCAAGGCTATGTGTCAATGGATTTGGATGGCGTATGACCTGAACTCTGAGTTATGTGGTTTATAAGCACTGATCACACCTTTGGACCATTATCCCTAATAATTTCAAATCATTTAATTTCCTTGCACATCTCCCTCTCCCGTGGACCCGATATATATAGTATTTTGAGATTAGGATTTGTGGAACAGGTTTCTTTCACCACCTTATAGGTTTATGTATCATCTCTTTCCTAAGAAGGAAATTTTGGGTGAGATGGAGATAACAGTGGCTCCAAATGGGGACGGGGCATTGGATCTCAATGCATCGAGAGCCTGCAATCTGGTAAATTCCTTTTTTGGCATGGAGCCTTTTTCAATAAAAAAAAAATTATGAAAGAAAGTATTCAAAAAATTTAAATGTCAGAAAGTATTTACATGTACACACTAGTATGTACAATGCGTGAGGGAGGAGTGCCTTCAATTCTAAGAATAGAGTTTGTGGAACTAACCATTGACTGGTAGTTCCAGTGATTCTCCTTCCAAGTTTTCGAGCAGATAGGTGTTATTTCCTTTCTCTTAAGATATTTTGGAAGGACCAAAGCACAACGGATCAAATTTATCGTGCTTACCTTTATCCTCCCTTATAACATCCCATCCTAGGACCAAATCACTCAACTATAAAGGTTTGTCTTTGGCCTTCTTATTGAACAAAGACTTCATTTTAGCTGATAGTTTTCCAATTTTTCTCCTACATGATCTCTGCTGTCGTGGAGTTCAACCAGCTAATTTATCCTTCGAGTCATAACATTCGGTTCCTCTTTTGCTTCCTACAACAACTTTGCAATTAGAATTGCCAATTGGATTGGGAAGATTGTTGCCTTGCCATATACCAACTCAAAGGGTGACTTTCCAGTGGACTGTTTAGGAGTTACTTTGTTAGTGCAAAGAGAGAATTTCATTTGAGTATCCTAGTTTCTTTGACTTTCTATAATGGTTTTCTTCAACACTCTTACCATTGTTTTATTAGAGGACTCAGCTAACCCATTCCATTGAGGGTAGTAGGTAGTGGAATGAACGATTATGATATTAAACTTTTGACAGAAACAGATAAATTTAGTGGACTTAAAGACTTGGGCATTGTATGTTATGATCTTTGTAGGGCAACCAAAACAAGACAAGATGTTCTCCTCCAAAAACTTAACACTATGAACGCAGTAGCATTTCAGGCTGGGATGGCCTCCACCCACTTCGTGAAATAGTCTATGCTTGTTAGTATCCATTTATGTTGACCACTGGAGGGTGGGTTTATATCCCCTATGATATCCAGCCCCCATTGTCTAAAAGGCTCTTCCACATGTACTAGGATCAGAGGGAGAGGGTCTAGCTTTTGATTTTCAACGAAAACTTGGCATTTCTGACATGCCCGGACTTGAGAATGAACTTCTCCAAAGAGCTTGGACCAGTAGAATATGGCTTTCAGGATATTGTGAGCAATGGTTTTCCAACTATAGTGAATCTTCAATTACTTTGTGGGTTTCTCCTTCCACTGAGCATAGCAATAGAATCCCCACAAGGTCTTTCCAATAGAGCTGGCCACTTGATATGATAAAATTTTGAGCTTGCAATCTCAATGTTCGATATTTGGACCTAACCATTCTTAGTGGATACCTCAGAAATAAAATATAATGGATGATGTTTTTATACCAAGCTAGCATTTCGTATTTGGTATACATTTTTTGTTTTGAGGTCTTCCACTTCATCTTCACCATCTATCAGATTTATCCCCAAATCTTGACAATTTGATTCTGACAGGATCTTGGCCAGTCCCTGACCCTTTATGAGCTTTGTAGGTTTTATGTCCAATTCATATTCCTGAATCTTAGCGATCCACCTTCCCCTTTTTCCCTCACTGTCTCCTTGCACCAAAATATCTTTGATTGTTGTTGTTGTAACATACACTATGATGTTTGACTGCAATACATATACTCTAAATGCATTCAATTCTTTTTCTAGAGCATAGGTTTGTTTCTCCAAGATGTTGTACTTCAGTTCGACATCTCTCAAGACTTGGCTAAAGAAGGTGATTGGCTACTCATAACCATCCTTATTTTTTTGTAACAAAACTGCAGCAATAGTATGAGGAGAAGCAAAAGAAAAGATATAGAAAGGTGCTGAATAGTCAGGGTTGACTAGCACTAGTGCTTTGGAAAATGATGCTTTGATTCTAGCAAAGGATTCCCGAGAAACAGGGCTCCATTTGACTTCATTTTCCTTTTTCAGCATGTCTATAATACCCTTCACTATTTCGGCATAGTTAGGTATAAATCTTCTCAGAAAATTAATTCTTCCCAAAAACACTTGGATCTCTTTCTTGTTTATGGGCAAGGGGATGTGATTGATGGCCTCTACTCGCTTAGGATCGATTTTCACTCCCTCCTGTGCCACTATGTGTCCCAACAGTTTTCCTTCGCTTAAGGAAAATTGAGATTTCTTCAAATTCAAAGATAATCCATATCTCCTGCATTTTTCAAAGGTGAGTTTCAGGTGCATGATATGCTCTTCATCAGTCTTGGAGAAGACTGTGATTTCATCTAAATATACCACTACAAACTTGTCTTGTTCCCCCACAAATTCTATATCCATAGCTCTTTGAAATGTGGCTCCTGCGTTTATAAGGCCAAAGGGCATGCGAGCATACATGAAAGTTCCCCAAGGGGTAGTGAATGTCATTTTATTTTGGTCATTTGGGTGTACTGCCACTTGATTGTAACCTAAGAACCCATCCATCATGGACATTATAGCTGAACCAACCACTTTTTGTAGTATATAGTCCATCTTGGGCAGTGGGTAGTTATCTTTCAACGATGCTCTGTTAAGGTTCCGAAAATCTACACATAACTTTTTTTTCCCGTTCTTTTTTCAGACTGGGACTAAGTTTTCTACCTACTCTAGATACCTTAGAAGCACTATTATTTTAGCTTCGAGAAGCTTCCTTACTTACTTCGCAATAGAGGGGTGTAGGAGAGGATTGATCTACCTACGTTTTTGTTTACAAGGTTTCATTCCACTTTTTAGAGGGATCTTATGCTGGATAATGTTAGTATCAAATGCCTTGAAATCATCATTAGTGATCCAAGTGGCTCTAGTGACACACATAAGACAGAGGGCTTATGAACGCTCAAAAAACAAATTGATCAGAATGATTTCAGACCAGGACCAAAGCGTAGATCTCGTCATCCTGATCTTGATGATGTGAACGGTTCATCAAACCAAGTCTGTATGCGAAAGTTACAAGCAGTCAAAGTTCGGTTGACTTTTGCTGACTAGGCAGGCTTGAGGCCACAATTTGGAGAGAACCTGGCCACTGTATTCCAGCCAACCTGGGCTAGATTCCGGGAGAATTTGTGGCCCGGTTAATTTGTCTCCTTCGGCTTAAAATCTGAATAGTTTTAAAAAGGCCTATTTTTTAAATAAAAATTAAAATATATATGTGTGTGTGTGTGTGTGTGTGGTGGCAAGCCACCACCCCCGCCACCCCTCATATCTCTTAAAAAAATAAATTTTATTAAAACTTGCCTCGGTGGCCATCACCCCATTGAGCCCTTCATCCAAACACCATAACCATATATTAAATGAGGGGTGGGCGGCCATGACCCCGCCACCCCCGGAGCCCACACCCAACCATTATGCACACATGCCATCACATAAAGGAATGGCTAGTGGGAGTTGAACCCACGGCTAGCGGGAGGGCCGGCCCGGTCCACGCGGCGGCCTCACATGTCACCCCCATAACGGTACAACCATTAATACGCCCTCGTACCATTTAATGCCAACAAACAACACGCCTCCAAAATGGAAATGGGTTGCAAGAGTTAAGGGGCGGATCACCCAATGTGGAAGCGACCCCTAAAAGGAATATAGTTTGGTTTTGTAAAACAATAAAAGTTTTAACATGGAGGAGGCGAGCTTTGACCACCCGACCTCCTCCACCAAATTCAGAAATTTTAACTGCTACACCAAACGGTCCCATTGTTGGTAAATCCGCCATGAGAGCTTTATAAACCCGTCCTTTTGTCAATGCAATGGGGGGGCATGGAAGAAGCAGGAGCAAGCACGCATTTCGAAGCAGAGGAGGTAGTGCACGTAGTTCGAGGTAGCGTTTTGTAGGAGGGCCGAATTTTCACTCTGTCAGATTTTGACAAATTTTATATGGTTTCAACACTTCTCGACACCACGAATGCAATGGCGCTGTCCGTTTCTACATCAGAGTTCTAAATTTTTCTGCCATCTTTCAGTATGGAGGTGGAACCATGACTGTTGTAGAAACAGGGAGCGGAACCATGATCCTTGAAATTTTCCCGAGGAGGTAATTTTTCTCCATGTCAGAATATAGTCAAGTTTATAGTCGTTTTTCATGGTTTTCCACAGGGATTGCAATGGTGAGGTCAGAGTCGCCTTTTGAGTTGCATATTTCCAGTCCACCTATGGAGCAAAATCTTTGAGGAATCTAAGGGGAATCTAAAAGATTCCTTAAGCCCCATATTTTCAATTTCTCAGAATTCAGAAAATTGATAGTCGATTTGGCACTATTCGATGCCACAAATCTGATGGTGCATTCATATTTTTCATTCGCTCATTTAATTTTTCAGCCACTTTTCTAAGTGGAATGCAGATGTCAACATTTATGTGCGAGAATCCATTTCCATGTGATTGATGACATGAGATCGATGGCACGAACAACTTCAGCGGTTTGACATCCACTTCTTCAGATGGCCCTTGGTTGTGAGGTATATGCAGTGCATTCATGTACTTCATTTTCTATTCATTTTGCTGCACATATCCCTATTTGATGTTGATGAGCGATCTTGTTTATTATTTGTTTTCATGATTCCTGCTTGATGTGACGCGGAATCATTTATGTGATGTACTTTTTGTCATGACTCATCATGTTATGTTTTGAGATCCCTTCATTGTATGTTGATGGGATACTCATGTTGTCGTCATGTATGTTTGCATTGAGATCCCTTTTATCCCATGTTGGTGGGATGTTCATCATGCATGAGTTTGTGTCATACTAATAGGATTCTTTTGACTGAGAGTTCCTGTAGCGGAACATCTCTTGGCACCACTCCTTCATGAGGGAATTTTCCTTGTATGATAGTGACATCACCTCTATGTACATCATCACTATTGATAGCACTTAATTCAGTGACCTACACCATCTTGACACTGGAGCTTGGAGACGTAGTCCCTCCTGGACGAACTCCGTTATTAACGGTTTATGTTTTTTATGTTGCCGATGATTGTCATATCCCTCTTCTTTACAACATGCACATGTGTTCATTTATTTTCTTTTAAAAATGAAATTTACTACATCACGAAAGTAAAAGGTCTTGGAAGGGTCCTTTGTCACACCTGAACCTGGATCAAGTGGTATCAAAGCGATCTTTACGTGGATGTGAATTGTAGATGTGAACAATGGAACGTGCAGTGATAGAGGATGAAAAATCGATGTACGAGACCATGCTCAAAATTTCCAAAAGAGTGGAAATAATGTATGAAACTCTACAGAAAGAGATAGAGGAAAAGGAGCGATTGCAGCTTCAGTTGCAAGCCATGGAAGAGGCCCTGGAAGAACTGAAGCACAACAACCAGAATCTTCAAACAGATAGCGTTGAATTGAAGATGCGTCTACATGAAGAGAAAGAGGAAAAAAATAGTTTGCTACGACAGCTGCAAGCTAAGGACGAGGCCTTGAAAGAGCTGCAACGTGACCCACGTGAGGTAAAAGGTAATTCTCTGAATTCATTTATGTGTCATGATGATGATTTCGCTGTTTTTGAAAATCATACCACAGGAATTGGCTCCAAACTGTTGAAGAGAATGGGGTATGAAGGAAAAGGCTTGGGCATCAATGGCCAAGGCATTTTCAACCCCATCAAAGTAGAGGAATTACCATGTTGAACAGGACTTGGGTATGTCAGAAAGGAAGTTGGGGAATGCGCCAAGACAACTAGCGAACCAACAACAATAGATGATGAGAAACCCTCATAAGTTCTTTCCAAGTCGACAAAGGAGGTAAAAGATGTTGATGTCCTTTCAGTTTCGTCGTCACCTAGTATGATTTCTATTGGAGATGTGGAGATCCCAATTACAGGGACAAACATGAGGCTCCTTACCAGGACGAGGCACGAGGAGGAAAAAAGAACTTGGGGTTAATAACCAAGGCATAACTCAATCTTGGGAGGTTGTGCATAAACATCGATTTGCAAGCTTGAGATACACCAAAGGAGAATGCTCGAAGGTGTTAGATTCTTCTGAGACATCGTTGAAATCGTCGAGGAAAGAGAATGATGGGAACACATCGCCATCATCCCATGGAAGTACCCATTGCAAGGAAAGAGCTGAGGCAAGCTCTCATCACCATACTTACACCAGAGACAGCAAGGAAAGGTATAGCCAATCTCGACATTCGAATGTTCATTTCGATTATAATCATGTTTTTAACGATGAACGTAAAACATGGCATTGAAAAACATGTACCTTTTGTGGATTACATAAGCATACATTTTCTAAGTGTTAGAAAAGAATGGCAGCACACAAAAGGATGAGGCGTGAAAGACCCTCTCAACAACAGGTAAAGAAACATGTTAAACAGATCTGGAGGAAGAAGACCTATTACAGTCATTGCGCCAGAAATGGCCATCAAAGAGCCACTTGTTGGAGGCTCCGTCCAGAGCAGCGCCTTAAAGACAAAGCGTCGACGTATGAACCAGGTGAGATAGTTGTTTGACAATCAAATGTGCCATAAGGAGGCGATCCATTCACATTGATAAGTGAAAAATGGTTTCTAGATATGTTAGCTTGTCACAGTCGTGCTTTTGTAAATCATTTGTTGCATTTTAAAATGTAAAAGTGATGATGTGTTTTCCATCACTTGTTCAGCAACAATGATGTCTGGTCTTATTTTGAGTTGCATGATAAACTGTGAAAGTGATGTTTTGTTTCCATCACTTGTCAAGACAATAATGTTTGGACTTCTTATTGTAAATCATGTGTTGCAGTGATGATGTGTTTTCCATCACTTGTTGAAGCAACAATGATATTTCGGCCTTATTTTCGTACCTGGGGTATTGTGTCCATCGTGATGTAAACTTGACCACCGAGTATGTGTTATAAACTTGTGGCAAGTGTGGGACACTTGGGTCATTAGTTGGTCATGAAAGTCAAGCATGTAATTTGTAAAACAATGTACTACAGATTGCAGGTGTCGGCTCATCGCTTAAGGCTCCGAAGAACAAAGGTGAAGGAGATGGAAGCGAGGCCTTTCAGGACGCTTGTGATTAAGACAAGGTATAGAAAAGTTGCAGATTGTTTTTCATGATTTTGGAGGACCAAAAGCTCCTCAGTGAGGAGGATTGATCTAGGTGGCTCTAGGGACACACACAAGACAAAGAGGGCTTATGAATGCTCAAAAATCAAATTTATCATAATGATTTTGAACCAAGACCAAAGCGTATATCTCGTCATCTTGATCGCAGTGACGTGAACGGTTCGTCAAACCGAGTCCATATGCGAAAGTTAGAAGCAGTCAAAGTTCGGTTGACTTTTGCTAACTAGGCAGGCTTAAGGAGGCCACAATTTGGACAGAACTCGGCCACCAAATTCCAGCCAAACTGGGCCAGATTCCGGGTGAATCTGTGGCCCGGTTAATTTCTCTCCTTTGGCCTAAAATCTGAATAATTTTAAAAAGGCCTATTTTTTTTTAAATATAAATAAATATAATAAATATATATATATATATATATATATATATATATATATATATATATATATATATATATATATATATATATATATATCTATATATATATATGTGGTGGTGGTCCACCACCCCCACCACCCCTCATATCTCTTAACAAAAGAAATTTTATTAAAATTTGGCTCGGTGGCCATCACCCCGCCGAGCCCTCCATCCAAACACCGTAACCATATATTAAATTATGGGTGGGTGGCCATGACCCCGCCACCCCCGAAGCCCACACCCAACCGTTACGCACACATTCCATCACATAAAGGAGGGGCCGATGGGAGTTGAACCCACGGCCGGTGGGAGGGCCAGCCCTGCCAACCCGGCGGCCTCACATGTCACCCCCATAATGGTACAACCATTAATACACCCTCGTACCATTTAATGCCAACAAACAACACGCCTCCAAAACAGAAATGGGTTGCAGGAGTTAAGGGGCGAGCCGCCCAATGTGGACCCGGCCCCCAAAAGGAATATAGTTTGGTTTTGTAAAACAATAAAAGTTTTAACATGGAGGAGGCAGGCTTTCACCACCCAACCTCCTCCACTAAATTCGGAAATTTTAACTGTTACATCAAATGGTCCCATTGTTGGTAAATCCGCCATGAAAGCTTTATAAACTCGTCCTTTTGTCAGTTCGGCAGGGGGGCATGGAGGAAGCAGGAGCGGGCATGCATTTCAAGGCAGAGGAGGCAGTGCATGCAGTTCAAGGCAGCATTTTGTAGGAGGGCCGAATTTTCACTTTTTCGAATTTTGACAAATTTTATATGGTTTCAGCACTTCTCGACACCACGAACGCAATGGCGTTGTCCGTTTCTAAATCAAAGTTCTGCATTTTCAGCCATTTTTGAGTATGGAGGTGGAACCATGACTGCTGTAGAAACAGGGAGCAAAACCATGATCCTTGAAATTTTCCCGAGGAGGTAATTTTTCTCCATGTCAGAATATAGCCAAGTTTATAGTTATTTTTCATGGTTTTCAACAGGGATGACAATGGCAAGGTCAGATTTTCCTTTTGAGCTTCAGATTTCCAGTCCACCTATGGAGCAGAATCTTTGAGGAATCTAGGGGGAATCTAAAAGATTCCTTAAGCCCCAAATTTTCAATTTCTCAGAATTCAGAAATTTGACAGTCGATTTTGCACTATTTGACGCCACAAATCCGATGGTGTGTTCATATTTTTCATTTGCTCATTTCATTTTTCAGCCACTTTTCTAAGTGGAATGCAGATGTTAGCATTTATGTGTGAGCATCCATTTCCATGTGATTGATGTTGTGAGATCGATGGCACGGACAGCTTCAACAGTTTGACGTCGCTTCTTCAGATGGCCCTTGGTTGTGAGGTATATGCACTATGTTCATGTACTTCTTTTGCTATGCATTGTGCTGCAAAGATCCCTATTTGATGTTGATGAGGGATCTTGTTTATTACTTGTTTTCATGATTCCTACTCTATGTGATGCGGAATCATCTATGTGATGTACTTGTTGTCATAACTTGTCATGTTATGTTTTGAGATCCCTTTGTTGTATGTTGATGGGATACTCATGTTGTGGTCATGTATGTTTTCATTGAGATCCCTTTTATCCCATGTTGGCGGGATGCTCATCATGCATGAGTTTGTGTCATACTGATAGGAGTCGTTTGACTGAGAGTTCTTGTAGTGGAACATGTCTTGGTGCCACTCCTGCGTGAGGGAATTTTCCTTGTATGATAGAGACATCACCTCTATGTACATCATCACTATTGATAGAAATTAATGGAGCAGCCTACACCATCTTGACACCGAGACCCGGAGATTTAGTCCCTCCTGGACAAACTCCATTATCAACGGCTTATGTTTTTTATGTTGCCGACGATTTTCATGTCCCTCTTCTTTACAACATGCACATGTGTTCATTTATGTTCTTTTAAAAATGAAATTTAATACATCACGAAAGTAAAAGGTCTTAGAAGGGTCCTTCGTCACACCTGTACCTGGATCAATAAGACTAAGAAAAAACATATTTATAGACTTTGAAGAGATTTAAATACCTTTGTTTATATTGCAGGGGGATCTCCTTTGATAATTTGACCATCTAGGGTTCATCCTTTGAGCCAATATTGCAGTCTTCCACCTATTCGTCCATCCCTAGGGCCATTGGTTTTGAGGCTACATCATTCTTGTTAAACAATCTCTCATGTGGAACTAGGCCATGAGGAATGGTATTTCCCTTTAGTTGCAGGACTCTGTGTCTGGAAATTGTATCTTCCCATGTGGTTGCCCCTTCTTCTACCACTTTCTCTTCTTCTTGGTCAATATTTGAGTTAGAAAATTCCCCAACTACTTCTATAAAGCATTTTATCTTCTCATCATCCTCAAATACCTGCCAGTACTTCACATTATCGAGTATAGAGGGTTTGTGTCTAACTTCAACCTCATACCTGAGAAGTGGGTTCTGAGGAGGCTTGAAGTTTCTTGCAGCTATAACAAGGGAATCAACCATTTTGTTTCCTTCCCTGGGTATAAATTGAACATTGAATGCCAAAAAGAAGCTATCTATTAAGTCCCATACATCGTTCATGTAAGCCCTCAATTTGGGGTGCTTAGCCTAACACTGATTTTTAAGCTGCTTCACAACTAACTCGGAATCCCCATATATATTCAAGCAATCAATATTCATATCCCGTGTTTTTTTCGGCCCAAGGAGAAATGCCTCATATTTTTCCACGTTATTAGTTTCTTTAAACTCCAGCTTAAATGAAAGTGGGATCAAGCTGCCCTCAGGGGACACCAACAACACCCTTACTACATTTCCTTCCTTGGAATTAACCCCATCAATGTATAATTTCCATACTTTTCCTTTGTCTTTGTTCTAATAATCTAACTGGACCGTTAGATGTACTTTTGTTTCTTCTGAAATGATCTCATCTTCTTCTAGTAGCAGACAAGAAAGGTCACTCTCTTTCCCATACGCAGGATAATTCTTTGAGCCCTCATCTTTGGTCACTGTTTTCATGAACCTTGACTCTCTATATAACCTTCTTTCTTCACCCCCAAAGGTGGGAATGGTGGCATAAGTTAGATCTAGCTTGATAGAACCCCCAACCTTGGAACCCCAGGATCTGGATAGAAGCATGTCGAATCATGCAGGGATATCAGCTACCACTATATCCACTACTATGCCCTTAACATGAATATGAGCTAGGTTCACTACCAGGTCCTTTACCATTCCTAAGCATTTTAATATCTTAGAATCGAAGGAGTAAAGGTCCTTTTAAGGTATAGTGATTTGTAAACCAAGTTGCTCCATAACAGTTAAGGGTGTGAGGTTATGTAAGGCTCCTAAATCCAGCGTGCAATTATGAATTAAGAGATCATGTATCACAACGGTCACATAGAAAGGTGTAGTAGAAGGATCTAGTTCTTTAACATGAGGTCCAACAAGAACCATAGGTCTTTCCTCTTGAAAGTTTAAAAATTCATGGGATGGTGCTGAGGTGGATGGAAGCATGAACTGAGAGACTTAGATTTTGTAAGTGGGTTTTTTTAGGAGTTCAATTAGGGGAACAAGGATTTTTACCTTTTCGAGTTCCCTTTGAAGGTTGAAGACATATTGGCCTTTCTCCATGCCACCAGATTCTATTTGTTCTCTTTCTTTTTCATGGGTTGGTTTCAAAAGGGTCAGTGGCTTCTCCTCTATTCGTTCTTTAGATTTACCACCTTCTTGAGTTAAAGAGGATTTTACTTTGGACATGTCTGGGTCTATTTTCCCTTTTCCTTTCTCAGGAGCTGTGGGGGTATCTTGGGGAGAAACACCCTCTTGCTGGTCTTGTTCCCTTGACCTTTTTCTTGAGGATATGAGATCATACTTCCTATGCAGTTGTGCCTACATGAAATCTGCAAACTATTTGCAATAGTCACCTATTTCCTCCTCATTGACTATTGCATCCATATCCTGCCTTGCCTTGTGATGAATTTTGTTTTCTTGTTCCCCTTTAGAGAATGAAGAGTACAAGTTACCATGCATCTCATGGGTGCCTTGTGACTATTTATCTAGGTCTTCCTCTATGTATAATGGAGGAGGAATCTAATCAAGCTGATATTTTCTTTACCTTTGTAGTATCTATAAAGGATGTATTCGATATTGTGGATTATACCCTCAATTCGGGCCTTGGGCATTTTGTTTGGGGAGATTTTTGTTTTCTAGTTCAAGCTTTACTAGTTTATGTGATAAGCTTTTTATCAGCTTATCCATTTCTTCCAACTTTAGTTCCTATGACTCTTTCACCTGACTAGCGGAAGATGTTTCCTTTTTTCCCTTTTTCTTTTAGGGTTGATCTTACCTCTTGATTTCCCCGCGGATGTGAAATTTTCCTCCACCTCAAGGGCATCAATCTGGAGTTGCTCCAACGTGCGATATTTCCTTTTCCTTAGAGTAAAACCAAACATTGACTCAAAAGCCCCTACAAATACTACTCAAGCAACAACCTAAGGAGGTTTTATCTCATTAGGCAGGTTATTATACTACTTATTAAACCTATTTATAAATTCTAAGATATCTTCATTTGGTTTCTTCTTTATAGCATTAAACTCTGTGAGGACATATTCGTGATCTCTCTTTTCACCCCACTTCTGTGTAAAGGAGTTTTCAAGCTCTTCCCAAGTGGAAATGAAAGAGTTTGGTAAGGATTTAAACCGCTTTTGGGCTTCACCATCAAGGGAATGAATGAAAAACCTCAGTACCATGTCTATGTGTTCGACATTTAGATTTTTTTCAAATACACAGAAGGTTTCAATATGTCTCTGTGCAATGGTTTCATCCTCCCCATTGAACCTAGGTAAAATTTTGAGATTGCCCTGAGGCATGGCACTCAGGTGTTTAGGCAAGTATAGTGGGGCATACTTGTTTAGTAAGAAGCCTAGGGCTGACATCTGTATTAATGGAGGTGGAGCTAGATTTACCAGAGATACATGCGCTAGGACATCAACAGTCAGAGTAGATGGGTTAGGAACTGTAGAATTTCTCGTGTGATGAATATGACTGCTAGTAAGGATGTATTTTCCCTTTCCGATCTTAGGGGGAAGGGGAAATGAGAAGGAAGGAGTATTAACGGAGAATTATGCTTCCTTGACTTCCGATAGAATAATATGGTGTGTTAGATCATTTTCATAAGGATAGGTTAGGACCTTAGGAGTAAAGTCTGAGAAATGAATGATGCCTTGCTGGGAGCTGGATGAGGAGGCTTTAAGAAATGATGAGACAGTGGTGTCAGTAGCAGGTGTTTCCTCCTTCCAAACTATTCTGAAAATCAAATTTTCTGGGTCATATACAGATGGATTTCTCCATTGAGAGGTATTTGAACGAGTGTGGGGTTTTCTAAAATCTAGGATCATATTTTGAGATTAAGATTTATGGAGTCGCCAAGGTGATGAATGTGAAATCTAGACGTCTTTTCTCACCTTAAAAAAGTATGCCTGAATGTCATATCCCAGGGGAAAAGTCCTCTAATACGTTCCTCAGAAATGATGCCAAAATATGTTGTTGATTCTAGAGGAAGACTCTGATTTCTAAGAGACGAGTGCCTAGAACATCTAGATCTGATGTGTCTCTGGTAGTTCTTCAAAGAATAGAGGCATCACTTATAACTTTTCTTACAAAGATAATTTAGTTGGTTCAATCATCAAAGAAAGACATAATCCATGATTTCTTTGTACATTCATATATACATGATACCCAACATCATAAATGATAAATCAAGGAGGCCAAATAGTTCAATAATGACTTTAGTATGAATACTAAGGCGGAAAGAAAGAGAGGAAGTAACCCATCATGTAGAACTCAAAATATCAAGAATTCCACAATTATCTGAGTTTAGAAAGACATGATGAATATGAAAAAGGAATGGATGCAAATATTCACGAAGTGAAATTCACAATTTAGTTTCCAAAGACTCATACAGGCATTTGTTCTAACATCTTAATTCAAATGAATCAGTAAGAAAGTAGGAAATATATCTGGCAGCTACATAATGTGGAATCTGAGAGGAACATGAACATTATGAAATTACAATAGAGAGAAGACATACTATAATCCTGGAATGAAGGAATCACCATTGATTTTTCATTAATAATCTGAGTAATACATCCTTCAAAGAAGCATAAACGTTCCCAAAAATAACATAGAGTTTTCTTTCCAAAATTTTGAACCCGTCTTCATTTGTCGAGATCATATATATACAAATACCTTTAAACATAGGTCATTAAAGAAATATTATTTCTTGATTTTTTCCATCATTGCAAAAATCACATATCAAAATTATAGCATGCGCGAGAGCACAACCATTCTAATCATAATAAAATGTCTTGCCAAAAACATAGTAAAACCTAGAGTAAAAATAACTGGAAAGTGAAATAAAATGCCATAGCTGGCACAATAAGAATATTGTTTCAGGAACGACGAGATAATGTTGATTCTTGGTGAGAATCAGTTGAAACCCGCGGATGAATCATCTGAAGTAGTGGGGGGCTGGGAAATTTTTCGCATCGCTGCCACATGGCTGGAGGAGGCGGAGGGATAGAGCTAAACTGTCTATAATGGAGCCTGAGATGGATCACCCTTGTGTAATTCAATTTGCGCTAAAAGGTACTTTTAACCATCTTAAGAAGGTGAAATTCCTTCTTAAAGAAATTCATTATGGCTTTTCCTTTGAGGACCAACATTTTCTTGGGAGTTGCTCCAGTCCTGCTTTTAATCTCGATCATTTTCTAGTTATATATATCCTGTGTGAACAACTCTCCATTTTGCCCCCACTAGTTAGGTAACCCGACTTTGAGGAGCTTGTTGAACTTCTCATCGAAAGCCACCACCTCATTTTGTAGCCTTGTTAAGCTTTGTAGTGCTTTATCTCTGGCTTCTTCCTTTGAAATTTCTACCACTACATCCATTCGGTTAGCTATATCTAGTGGCCTTAACTCCTCAATTGACCTCTCAGTTAGGAAATGAATGTATTTCTTAGCATACTGAGAGTTGGTGATGCTTGTCCAATTTCCATTTAGGAGAGAAGGGGAACATTAGGCACTGAGCTTCTTTTGATCCTGTATCAAGGCTATTTGTTCCCATCTTTGGTTGATCTCGTAAATGATCTTGTCCCAGACCAACTGCCTAGTCTCAATGAGAGCCAGATTTCCTTTGAGTCAGGTCCTTAGTTCCTTGTTTTCTTGAGTGGCACTTTATAGATCCCTAGTGAGCTTGTCTGTATTTGCAATCGAAGCTTGGAGCAGCTTCTCTTTCTGAGCTACTTGAACTCTGGTGGCAGCTAAGTCACTTTGTTCATTCATTAACTCGCCCTTCATATAGCCACAACTCAGTTAATGCCTGAGTGAGTCGATCAGTGGGGTTTTGAGGAACTTCAGGCACTACTATCGTGCAAACATGAGAAGCGATTATATTATGTAAATTCATTAGTGTCTTCTCTAAGGAATTAACTATGTTCCTTCTCTCGATTAGCTCCTGCATTAAAGCCTCTTTCTCCTTTTCACTCTGGATCAACTCAGGAGTTTGAATGTGCTCACCCCTAGGCATCTTTAATTTTCATCTCAACTCCAGATTATCTTTTTGTGTGGCCTGTAAGACAAATTCCACAGTTTCCTTATGCTATGGATCCACCCCCATCTTCATAATCAGCTCTTTATATACTTCCTTCTGTTGAAAAATCACACGGGACTTGATCTTCTCCATCTTTACCTTTTCAGAGATTTACTCTATATAGATTTGAGCCCGATCGATGGTCATTTGGTGATTTTTAATGTCATTATACAACATATCTACCACATGTCTGTGTAAATTTACTTTTTCTACCAAAGGGAGACTAGTTAAATCTAAAGACACATCCAAATCCTAGAACTGGGATCCAGAAGGCAGGGTTTGGATTGGGGGATGTCGTAATCTTATTTTCATCTCCTCTTTCTCTAGGTCCATAATAGCTAGTACCCTGGTGTGGTGAGGAGTTATCTTGGAGGCCATTTCTTGGTGCAAATTTTCTTTTGCTCTCCTGTTTCTCACTTGGATGGCCTTACCTTGTGACCAACTTGTTCCTACAGCATAAAGGCTTTCCTCGTATTCTGGGACAACTACCTCAGTCGAGGATGTTGATGAAGCAACTAGTGGTATTTATAAGTTGATCTGGAAACCTAGACTATCAGACACTTTTGTTTCTAGCTGGATACATTGTTCTTCCTCCCCCTGTTCATGTTCTGGTTTAGGCCCTTGACTTCTTTCCCTTTTATGAACATGACACTCTTCCATGTCAGTTGTCCCTGAAGTGTCAGTAGTCCTATTTTGTGCTTTGTCCATGCTGACTGGGGATTCGGTCTCTCTTTCTGCATTAAGAGGCCAGGAATCAAATTTATCTTTCCATTCAAACTAAGGATTAGGATCATGTACATAATTTGAGGCTTTAATCTTTTCCCTTCTTCTAGAAAGGATGCCATGGGGATCATAATGCCAAATTTTTCCTTTCTAAAACTCCATGGCTTCGAGAAAGGCCTCAACTATTTTGAAGGCCTGTATGGTACTTATCACAAAAGGACCTACTGGATGTCCCATTTTAAAAATGTAACCTTTCTTTGCCGGTAGAAAGTGGATTGGGTTTACACTCAAGATTTGCCTGATGAACGCGAGGGCGAATATCCTCATTGGCAGAAATACTGGCAGAAGATATGGAGGGAGTTCACATCCGTAAACCCGAATTTCTATGTGATCCTCGTAGAGGTACCAGTCCCTAATGGAAGCTTCCTCGTTGAGTTTGAGGAGCTCCTTTTCTCTTGGAATATTCTGGGAGGTGGGACCCCATGGATGACTTGGTAAGAAATGGCCATAAAAGACGAAATGAAATGAGAGTACCCACCCAAACCAGGTCTCTTCCTCACTGAGATATTTCAGTCAAAGACTAAATTATCCTCTTTATTGGGGGGAAACACATCTAGGTGAATACATTGAAACTCTCTGATGTTGGCATAGAGGAACAAGTAGAACAATAATGAGTAGTAGCGGAAATAAGAGGAGACCCTGAAATAGCTGAATTATAAGAAAATGGAAGCTAAAAGATATTCTAGGATATTAAGTTGACACCCAAATTGCTTCATTTTATGTAACCATCCCAAAGAGACCCTGTTTATTTTCAGGGCAGTGTCTTCACCCATTAGACAAGAATTTGTGCTAAAACAGGCTGAATAGATGTCTTAAAGAGAGTCAATGGAAATCGGATATCTAAGGGCAGGGTTTTGACCTCTGGGATGAGGATTTGATCTAACAATGATTATTGCTCTCTAGCTGTGAGTGCTCCAGAATGATCGACTAGGGAGGCATCAATTAATGTGTACATGGTGGATGATTCAAGGAAATTTAGAGCTCTTTGAATTAAGAGAGGGTTATCTCGAGGATTAAAACCCCTGAAGTAGAAACGAAGCGGTTCCTCTCCTTTTAATAAGAGTCGACCAACCAAGTTACAAAATCAGGGAGGTGATGGATTGGAGGGGCATTTGATAGTACAACCTAGAATTCACAACCCTTAAATGATCCTCATTCCTCATATGGTTGGCAAACATTTCACAGCAGAGATATGCGAGTGGAAAGCGATAGCCAAGGTCAGCTATTTGGGTCTCGGTGTCCATTAAAGGCCCGACACCAGTGATTTTGACCTCATGGGTGTTGGGGGTTGCAAATGTTGTGTACTTCATCCCTTTGAACAAAACAAAAGTAACAAAAAATGAGGTCGGGTGTCACAGGGAGGACTGAAAATGACTTGGGAAGGCGTTCTTGACCTTTGGGAGTGTGCAGAGAGATGAATCCTGCGCTGCAGTCTAGGTGAGAGGTTCTTTGACTGGGACTAAAAGATCATTGTCGAGCGGTATTTTTAGGGTTTAGGGGATTTATGCAAAGGACAGGGATAAATTCCCAGGTGGCAGAGGACGAACTCAAGCATGGGGAGACACGTGACGGTCGAGGATTTTCTGAGGGTGGCAGAGGATGAGCTCTGTCGAAGGGACAAGTTATCCATGACCTTACCAATTACCTTTTAGCCTAATACCTGATACCTTCATCAACGTCAAGGCAATGGGAGAAGACCGCTTTTCGGGTGGTACCCATCCCATTACGGCGGGATACACTGTGGATCAGAGGCCTTCTTCGTTGGGTGCCAGAATGGATCATGGCGTGTCAGACGAGCGTTGACATTTCAATGTCGGGGGTCTACTCCTTTGTTAACCCTTTTGCATGTATGCCGCCCGAGTCGAGGCTATATGCCAATGGATTTGGATGGCGGGTGACTTGAGCTCTAAGCTATGCAGTTTATAAGCATGGATCACACATTTGGACTATTAGCCTGAATACTTTAAAATCATTTAATTTCATTGCAAAACTCCCTCTCCTGTGGACCCGATATACATAGTATTTTGAGAATAATAATTGGGGAATAGGTTTCTTTCACCACCTTATAGGTTTATATATCATCTCTTTCCTCATAAGGAACTTTCGGGTGAGATGGAGATAACAATACAAAAGAGAAATTGAGAGAAAAATACAAGGAACCTGGAAAATTGAAAGCAGTTGTTGAAGAACTAATGGAATGGAAAGCTATCATGGAGGAAGAGAAATAAAATTGTGGAGTTGATCCAAAACTTGCCAACAATGTAAGAAATACATGTGTATACTATTTATTTTTTTATGTATGTTTGACCTATGTTTGACAATATGGTTAAGTTTGACCTATGTTTTCTCCTCTTAAATACCTAGAAGCTTTTCTATTTTCATAGGGATGAGCTCATCATCTATTAGAAAGGTAACTGGTAGTGTTACCATGCTAGTGATATTGGAAGATATAGGAAGAATGCTTCAAAATTTGCAATGTCATGTTCTACATCCATGTCATCTAGTGCACATTTTGGTGTGTGTTGGCCAAGGGGTGTAGGATCGCCATAGATTTATTTAGTAAAAATTGTTATTACATCTCCTTTTTATTCATTTTAAATGATGGTTATAATTTCCAAGTATTGTTTTAAGAAACTCACTCACAAAATGTTGGAGATGGAGAACTAACTGGAAAAACACAATATATTATGGACTACCAAACCATCTCTTATTTTTTTTACCACTATTAGTTTTTCTACTATTTGTGGAGCCAATGCTTCTTATGGATGTTGAGATCTATCCATTTTCTAAGTGTAAGGAACTCTTGCCATTTGAAATTTTTCATAGTGTTTAGAAAAGTATTTCATGTATTTAATATTTTTTCCTATAATGGCATTTTTTCCATTAGACATGCTTTCTAAATTGAAATGGAATGGATAAGAAGAGGCCGAACGATTTTGAGAAGAATATTGAAGGAAACGATTAAGATTAGACTTGAAAAGATTACACATATTTTAGGTTAACATCACCTATAATTGGGTTAACTTGACAATCCTTTGTAGATTTTTACTTGTAGATTCAATAGCTTAAGTGATGTGCTAAAAGACAAGACAATAATCTACTCTACTCTTCAGCAGAAACCAAAATTGATTGATGAAAACAATGAGCAGAAAAGGAAGAATACCAATGACACATAACATAATATTTCTCTGGGGAAAGAAACTGTTAAAAACTCCCAACTATCTATATTGCATTAACCAAAATATCTGAGAAGACAATACAATGCTTGTTCAACCCGAACAATTCCTGCACAAGTACAATCTATCTCTCTACTTCCTAGGCAATTCTTGGATGAATACACTAGGCTCTACTCAACCTTGAGATCAACCTTCACAAGTATTTCCTATCCTCTGTTTGACTAACTTCCTATGGCTAATACTTAGCCAAATTCCTAGCCTTCCAAGCCCCTACTTCCTTGCACAATTCTAGAGAGAATTAGCTTGTATTTAATTGGGAAATTCCTCATCCATAACTGCGCAATCCATCATAGGCCTTCTATTGAATGTGTGCACCATCTGTACAACTCGAAAAAATATACAACTGATAGTTCACTATCCCTGAACTCTAATCTCAACTGGGTCTTCATCTGAACTGACATGCATGAGTTATTTTTGAGTGATTTATCAGTTATCAGATTGATCATTGCATGTGAATTAAATCCAATTTAATTCACTTGACCAATCACTAGTTCCTCCAACAATTAGAACTAATTTAACTAAATTTAAGTCAGTTAAACTGAATTAAATAATTACAACTCAATAAGAACTCAATCTAGGCCCCTAAAATTTAGGGATCGCTCTACACGACTCTAGATAGATTTCCAACTCGAATTTACTAAGCCAACTAAGTCAACTTAACTTAGTTAATTTTTACAAGTTGCGATGAGAATAGAATTACAGTTTAATTCACAATTTAATTCAAGGACAAATTAAGTTGGAATTTATAGATGTTATTTTTAACATTTCTTGTTGTTATTTTCAACACTCCCTCTCAACAAGAAATGAATTCAACTCTATCTCAATTTGGTACCTTTGGAATGTTTTGCATGCAACAGTTCTCTCTAGTTTTGTTGTTGCTGCAACTTCCAAAACTGAAAAAGAATCAAAACTGAATCAATATAATGCATCTTCCATGAGAGTCTCTAGCTTCTATTAGCTTTGCCTCTCTCGACTGAAAAATCTGCGCTTCTGCTAACTCTGCCTCTATTCCATCTGCACTTCTATCAACTCTACTCTACGCTCCCCAGTATCTGACTACTTATAGCCTCTGCCTCGGTCACTCTGATATCTGACTGCATCACCGCCACTAATCTATCCTGCTACTATGTACTATGGTCTCTCGTAGCAAGGTAATGATCCATGAGACAAAACATCTCAATGGACCCTACCCAAATTTCTGCACTCTTGGGACTATTACTTCACATCGCCCCACCTCTCACCTATAGGTATGGCTGCATGTGCTCCCTCTGCCCACTTGGCTCAAAATTCTCCCCAACTGGAGGCCTCTACTTGAGTGGATGTCCCAACTTGGTCTCGTCTCTGCTTCTCCAATTGTGGTTGCTCCATAACTTTATGAAACTACTTATGAGGCTGCTTCTTGGGCTACATGTTGAGAGGTAATTCATGCTCCCTCTCAACCACCAAGTCTCTAACCTTTTCCTTGCTCCTCAAGGCTTTGCATGCATCTTCGACCTCAAGAGCATACAGTTTCTTGACTCACACATTGATTTGTTTCACCTGTCCCATGGCGATGTGTCTAAGGAAAACCTTTCCCTTACTAAAAATCACATCATAGCCACGGTCTTCCAATATCATGACTGAAACAAGATTCTTCTTTAGTCCTAGAACATACATCACATCTATGATTCTAAGAGGGGAGCCAGACTCCCTCTAAAAGGTAACTGTATCGATCCTGGTAGCGTTATACCTCCCGTCATCTCCAAACTCTATGTTCTTCTTGAGGTCTTTCTCCTGAAAGTCACTGAAGAGATCTCTATTCCCCATCATATGGAATGAGGCATCATTGTCAACATACCACACACTTCCCATTATAATGTTGTCCATGCATGCAATGATAGTGAAATCAAGTTTGAATTGTGAAGCTAGAGCTTCACCTGTTTCCACTACTGCTGGCTCCTTCTTTGTTGCTTTCTTCTATGGGGAATTCGTGGCATTGTGCACGTACTCGTGACAGTGAAAAAAATTGACTTTCGACAAGTCCTTCTTCTTTTCGCTAGTGTCAACTTGGGAATTCTTTCCCATGGTTCTCTTTTCTTTGACTCTAATGAAAATTCCTCTTCCACTTCTTTGGAATAGGTCCCATCTCTGATGTTCCACCAAATCTCTTCATGTACAAAATCTGACCATAGCCTCTCCCAATTTGGTAGCTTCTCCCTCCCATTAAGAGAGTCTTGGTAACCATACCAACTCTTGGGAAGTCCTAGAAGAGCTAGGCTCACCATCCCATCTTCAGAAATAGTAATCTCGACACTTCCAAGCTCATCCCAACAATGGGTGAACTTGGTCAAGTAATTCAGAATTGAGTCTCCCTATTCCATCTTGCTATTTCTGAGTTTGTGCTTCAGTGCCAACTTCCTATGCTCATTGTAATTCTGAAATAAGTACGTCAATGCCTTTCACTTTGAGTATGGAGTCTCCTTACCGTGGAGATTCGAGATAATTTTATCTCGAACTCCTTCCAGGATAATCCATCTTACTTTTGTCACACACTTTCTCCATTCAACCAGATTTTTAGCATCAGATGCTAGAGGCTTAGGAATATCTTGATCTATGAATTCCTTGAAGCCATTGTCTTCCATCATTGCCTCCATCATTTCCTTCCAAGCTATGTAATTCTAGCTTCCCTCCACAGCATACTCAAGTCTCAAAATATAGAATGACATATTTCTGACCCTAAAGGATGAACTTACAAATTCAATTTCACCTGCACAACAAACTTGAATTCTCCTCTTCTATATTGTCTTCAGCTCCGATACCATGTAGATTCAAAATCTTATGTGTTATGCTAAAACAGAAGACAAGAATCTACTCTACTCTTCAGAGGAAACCAAAATTGATCGATGAAAACAATAAGCAAAAAACGAAGAATATCAATCGCACATAACACAATATTTCTCTAGGGAAATGAACTGCTAAAAACCTCGACTATCTATATTGCATTAACCAAAAGATCTGAGAAGAAAATACAATTCGTGTTCAACCCGAGAAATTCCTGCACAAGTACAATCTATCTCTCTGCTTCCTAGGAAAGTCTTAGATGAATACAATATGCTCTGCTCAACCTTGAGCTCAACCTACACAAGTATTTCCTATCCTCTACCTGACTGACTTCCTTTGGCCAATACTTAGCCAAATTCCTAGATTTCCAAGCCTCTACTTCATTGCGTAATTCTTAAGAGAATTAGCTTGTATTTAATTGGGAAATTCCTCATCCATAACTATGCAATCCATCATAGGCCTTCTACTAATTGCATGCACCTGCTGTACAACTTGGAAAATTATACAAGTGATAGTACACTATACCTGAACTCTAATCTCAACTCAGTCTTCCTCTGAACTGACATGCATGAGCTATTTTTGAGTGATTTATCAGTTATTTGATTGATCACTGCATGTGAATTAAATCCAATTTAATTCAGTTGACCACTCACTATTTCCTCCAATAGTTAGAACTAGTTAACTTAATTTAACTCAGTTAAAATGAGTTAAATAATTACAACTCAATAAGAACTCAACCTTGGCCCCTAAAATTTAGGGATCACTCTACAAGACTCTAGATAGACTTCCAACTCGAATTTACTGAACCAACTAAGTCAACTTAACTTAGTTAACTGTTACAAGTTGCTATGAGAATAGAATTACAATTTAATTCAAGGACAAATTATATTGGAATTTCTAGATATTATTTTTAACATTTCTTGTTGCTATTTTCAACATCCTTAATAATGGGAAATCTAATTTATTAATTGTATTTATTGAGAAAATTCCATGTGGTGGAAATTTTTCATTAAGATTCAATAAGCTATATTTTCAAACAAAAATGGCATAAAATGGAAGTAAACTTGAAAGGATATCTTGGTTCATAATCTAAGTTATTTTTCATTGTCTTAATATTGGATGTTTATATTAATCTTGAGTTCAATATAAAAATGAATCTTCATTGATAAGGGATTCATTTCCAAAAGACATAACTTCCTTCTACTTCATCTTTTAATGAAAAAGTTCAAAGGAAGCATATGCACTAGTAGACACATTGCCAATGACATGGAACATATCATGGAGGATAAATTGTTAGGATGACTCATTTCACTTAAGTTTAAGCTCAAATGGATGTAAATCTTGATTCTAGCAGCTGATATGATTTAATAAAACTATTATTTTGAATGGAAAATTCATACAATGGTAGTATGATTGAATGATTATCTCTTTCCATGTTAAGGTTTCATCATCGTAAGAGGCCACTAAATCCCCTAGGCCCTAAACTCCATAAACATACCTTAAACCCTAACCTATTATCCCCTAACCCCTTAGCCACTAAGCCCTAATCAGAAGCTTTATTAACCCTTAAACCACTAAAATCTTAAATCCTAACCCCTTACACCATGTACCCTTAAACATTAAACCCCTTAACCCATAAACGTGAATTAAAATATAAATCTTCTGTATATTTCTTCCTCTTCTTATATTACTCTCAATTTTTGGTGTACGTAGAATATATCCATAAAGAAAAAATAATATGTTATTTTTCTTCTACATTTAACATATAAATGTTTACAAAAATAATCTGCAATATGAAGACATATAATCAATAACTTGTCAAGGGACGATATTCATGCATGCCTTCAAGGTTTTCATACTCTCTACAATGTATTTTAGCTATTTATATCAAAATTATCCTCCTTTTTATAGCCCCTAAATTCTTTACAAGGGATAACATTTTCGATCACCCAAATCCGCCAATGTAGATCTCATGTCTCCTTGTCCTCTTGGAGCAATGTTATGTTAATGTTTTCTTACAAAACATTCAATGATGATTATCTTCAATTATATGAATAGCTGCTCCCAATATGGAAGCTTCTCCCTCCCATTCCAGAGTCTTGGTAACTATGCCAACTGTTGGGATGTTCTGGAAGAGCTGGGCTCACCATATTGTCTTCGGAAATAGTAATCCAAACACTTCCAAGCTCATCCCGAAAATGGGTGAAATTGGTCAAGTATTTCAGAATTGAGTCGCCCTTCTCCATCTTGATCTTTCTCAGTTTTTCCTTCAGTGTCAGCTTCCTATGGTCACTGTTATTCTGAAATAAGTATGTCAGTTCCTTTCACGTTGAGTATGGAGTGTCCTTACCATGGAGATTTGAGACAATTTGATCTCGAACTCCTTCCAGGATAATCCATCTCACTTTTGTCACACACTTTCTCCATTCAACCATATCTTTAGCATCTGGTGCTAGAGGCTTAGGAATATCATGATCTATGAAATCCTTGAGGCCATCGTCTTCCAGCACTACCTCCATCATATCCTTCCATGATATGTAATTCAAGCTACCCTCCAGGGCATACTCAAGTCTCAAACTGTAGAATGACATATTGCTGACTCTGAATTATGCACTTGCAAATTTGATTTCACCTGCACAACAAACTTGAATTCTCCTCTTGTATATTGTCTTCAGCTCCCATACCATGTAGATTTTTACTTGTAGATTCAACAACTTATGTGATATGTTAAAACACAAGACAAGAATCTACTCTACTCTTCAGCGGAAACCAAAATTGATCGATGAAAACAATAAGCAAAAAGGAAGAATATCAATCACACATAACACAATATTTCCATGGGGAGACGAATTGCTAAAACCCTCGACTATCTATATTGCATTAACCAGAAGATCTAAGAAGAAAATATAATGCTTGTTTAACCCGAAAAGTTCCTACACAGGTACAATCTATCTCTTTTCTTCCTAGGAAATTCTTGGATGAATACAATATGCTTTGTTCAACCTTGAGCTGAACCTGCACAAGTATTTCATATCCTCTCACCGACTAACTTCCTTTGGCCAATACTTAGCCAAATTACTAGCCTTCCAAGCCCCTACTTCCTTGAGTAATTCCTGAGAGAATTAGCCCGTATTTAATTGGGAAATTCCTCATCGATAACTACGCAATCCATCATAGGCCTTCTACTAATTGCATACACCATCTATACAACTTGAAAAATTATACAACTGATAGTACACTATCCATGAACTCTAATATCAACTCGGTCTTTCTCTTAACTGACATGTATGAGTTATTTTTGAGTGATTTATCAGTTAGCTAATTTATCGCTGCAGGTGAATTAAATCCAATTTAATTCACTTGACCACTCGCTAGTTCCTCCAATAGTTAGAACTAGTTTAACTAAATTTAACTCAGTTAAACTGAATTAAATAATTATAACTCAATAAGAACTCAACCTAGGGCCCTAGAATTTAGGGATCACTCTACATGACTCTAGATAGACTTCCAACTCGAATTTACTCAGCCAACTAAGTCAACTTAACTTAGTTAACTGTTACAAGTTGCTATGAGAATAGAATTACAATTTTATTCAAGGACAAATTATATTGGAATTTCTAGATGTTATTTTTAACATTTCTTGTTGTTATTTTCAACATCCTTAACAATGGGAAATCTAATTTATTAATTGTATTTAATGAGAAAAATTCCATGTGGTGGAAATTTTTCATTAAGATTCAATAAGCTATATTTTCAAACGAAAATGGCATAAAATGGAAGTAAACTTGAAAGGATATCTTGGTTCATAATATAAGTTATTTTTCATTGGGTTAATATTGAATGTTTGTAGTAAGCTTGAGTTCAATATAAAAGTGCATCTTCAATGATAACAGATTCATTTCCAAAAGACATAACTTCCTTCTACTTCATCTTTTAATGAAAATGTTCAAAGGAAGCATATGCACTAGCAGGCAAATTGCCAATGACATGGAACAAATCATGGAGGATAAATTGTTAGGATGAATCATTTCACTTAAGTTGAAGCTAAAATGGATGTAAATCTTGATTCTAGCAGTTGATATGATTCAATAATACTATTATTTTGAATGGAAAATGCATACGATGGTAGTATGATTGAATGATTATCTCTTTCCATGTTATGGTTTCATCATTTTAAGAGGCCTCTAAAGCCCCTAGGCCCTAAACCCCATAAACCTACCTTAAACCCTAACCTATTATCCCATAACCCCTTAACCACTAAGCCCTAATCAAAAGCTTTATTAACCCTTAAACCACTAAAATATTAAATCCTAACCCCTTACACCATGTACCGTTAAACCTTAAACCTTAAACCCCTTAACCCATAAATGTGAATTAAAATATACATCTTATGTCTATTTCTTACTTTTCTTATCTTACTCTCAATTTTTTGTGTACTTAGAATATATCCATAAAGAAAAAATAATATGTTATTTTTCTTCTACATTTAACATATAAATGTTTACAAAAACAATCTACAATATGAAGACATATAATCAATAACTTATCAAGGGATGATATTCATGCATGCCTTCAAGGTGTTCATACTCTCTACAATGTATTTTATAGAAATGAGTCATCCTAACAATTTATCCTCCTTTTATAGACCCTGAATTCTTTACAAGGGAAATAACATTTTCGATCACCCAAATCCTCCAATGTATATCTCACGTCTCCTTGTCCTCTTGGAGCAATGTTATGTGAATTTTTTCTTACAAAACATTCAATGATGATTATCTTCAGTTATGTGAATAGTCGCTCCCAATCTAGCAGCTTCTCCCTCCCATTAACAGAGTCATGGTAACTATGCCAACTCTTGGGAAGTCCTATAAGAGCTAGGATCACCATATCATCTTTGGAAATAGTAATCTAGACACTTCCAAGCTCATCCTAACAATGGGTGAACTTGGTCAAGTAATTCGGAATTGAGCCGCCCTTCTCCATCTTGATCTTTCTAAGTTTGTCCTTCAGTGCCAACTTCCTATGGTCACTGCTATTCTGAAATAGGTATTTCAATGCCTTTCACATTGAGTATGGAGTGTCCTTACCTTGGAGATTCGAGACAATTTGATCTCAAACTCATTCCAAGATAATCCATCTCAATTTTGTCACACACTTTCTCCATTCAACCAAATCTTTAGCATCAGGTGCTAGAGGCTTAGGAATATCATGATCTATGAATTCCTTGAGGCCATTGTCTTCCAGCATTGCCTCCATCCTATCCTTCCAAATTATGTAATTCGAGTTGCTCTCGAGGGCATTCTCAAGTCTCAAACTATAGAATGACATATTGCTGAATCTGAAGTATGAATTTGCAAATTTGATTTCACCTGCACAAAAAACTTGAACTCTCCTCTTCTATATTGTCTTCAGCTCTGATACCATGTATATTTTTACTTGTAGATTCAATAGCTTATGTGATATCTTAAAACACAAGACAAGAATCTATTCTACTCTTCAGCAGAAACCAAAATTTATCGATGAAAACAATAAGAAGAAAAGGAATAATATCAATTGCACATAACACAATATTTCGCTGGGAAAAAAAATTGCTAAAAACCTCGACTATCTATATTGCATTAACCAGAAGATCTGAGAAGAAAAGACAATGCTTGTCCAACCTGAACAATCCCTGCACAAGTACAATCTATCTCTCTGCTTCCTAGGAAAGTCTTGGATGAATACAATATGCTCTGCTCAACCTTGAGCTCAACTTGCACAAGTATTTCCTATCCTCTCACCAACTAACTTCCTTTCGCCAATACTTAGCCAAATTCCTAGCCTTCCAAGCCCCTACTTCCTTGCGCAATTCGTGAGAGAATTATCCCATATTTAATTGGGAAATTCCTCATCCATAACTGTGCAATCCATCATACACCTTCTACTAATTGCATGCACCATCTGTACAACTTGGAAAATTATACAACTGATAGTACACTATCCCTGAACTCTCTTCTCAACTGGGTCTTTCTTTGAACTGACATGCATGAGTTATTTTTGAGTGATTTATCAGTTATCTAATTGATCACTGCATGTGAATTAAATCCAATTTAATTCACTTGACCACTGACTAGTTCCTCCAATAGTTAGAACTAGTTTAACTGAATGTAACTCAGCTAAACTGAATTAAATAATTACAACTCATAAGAACTCAACCTAGGGACCTAAAATTTAGGGATCACTCTACATGACTCTAGATAGACTTCCAACTCAAATTTATTGAACCAACTAAGTCAACTTAACTTAGTTAATTGTTACAAGTTGCTATGAGAATAGAATTACAATTTTATTCAAGGACAGATTATATTGGAATTTCTAGATGTTTTTTTTAACATTTATCATTGTTATTTTTCAACATCCTTAATAATGGGAAATCTAATTTATTAATTGTATTTAATGAGAAAAATTCCATGCGTTGGAAATTTTTCATTAAGATTCAATAAGCTATATTTTCAAACAAAAAAGGCATAAAATGGAAGTAAACTTGAAATTATATCTTGGTTCAAAATCTAAGTTATTTTTCATTGGCTTAATATTGAATGTTTGTAGTAAGCTTGAGTTCAATATAAAAATGCATCTTCATTGATAAGGGATTCATTTCCAAAAGACATAATTTCCTTCTACTTCAGCTTTTAATGAAAAATTTCAAAGGAAGCATATGCACTAGCAGACACATTTCAAATGACATGGAACATATCATGGAGGATAAATTGTTAGGATGACTCATTTCACTTAATTTGAAGCTCAATTGGATGTAAATATTGATTTTAGCAACTGATATGATTCAATAAAACTATTATTTTGAATGGAAAATTCATAAAATGGTAGTATGATCGAATGATTATCTCTTTCCATGTTATGGTTTCATCATCTAGAGGCCTCTAAAGCCCCTAGGCCCTAAACCATATAAACCTACCTTAAACCCTAACCCATTATCCCCAAACCCCTTAACCACTAAGCCCTAATCAGAAGCTTTATTAACCCTTAACCACTAAAATCTTAAATCCTAACCCCTTACACCATGTACCCTTAAACCTTAAACCCCTTAACTCATAAACACAAATTAAAATATACATCTTATGTCTTTTTCTTCCCCTTCTTATCTTACTCTCAATTTTTGTGTATGTAGAATATATCCATAAAGAAAAAATAATATGTTCTTTTTCTTCTACATTTAACATATAAATGTTTACAAAAACAACCAGCAATATGAAGACATATAATCAGTAACTTATCAAAGGACGATATTCGTGCATGCCTTTAAGGTGTTCATACTCTCCACAATGTCTTTTAGCTATTTATATCAAAATTATCCTCCTTTTATAGCCCCTGAATTCTTTACAAGCAAATAACTATTCCGATCACCCAAATCCTCTAATGTAGATCTCACATCTCCGTGTCCTCTTGGAGCTATGTTATGTGAATTTTTTCTTACAAAACATTCAGTGATGATTATCTTCAGTTATGTGAATAGTAGCTCCCAATCTAGTAGCTTCTCCCTCCCATTAACAGAGTCATTATAACTATGCCAACTCTTGGGAAGTCCTAGAAGAGCTAGGCTAACCATATCGTCTTCGGAAATAGTAATCCGAACACTTCCAAGCTCATCCCGACAATGGGTGAACTTGTTCAGGTAATTCGGAATTGAGTCGCCCTTCTCGATCTTGATCTTTCTGAGTTTTTCCTTTAGTGCCAACTTCCTATGGTCACTGCTATTCTGAAATAGGTCTGTCAATGCCTTTCACATTCAGTATGGAATTTCCTTACCATGGAGATTCAAGACAGTTTGACCTCGAACTCCTTCCAGGATAATCCATCTCACTTTTGTCACACACTTTATCCATTCAACCAAATCTTTAGCATCAAGTGCTAGAGGCTTAGGAATATCATGATCTATGAATTCCTTGAGGTCATTGTCTTCCAGCACTACCTCCATCCTGTCCTTCCAAGCTATGTAATTCGATCTACCCTCTAGGGAATACTCAAGTCTCAAACTGTAGAATGACATATTGTTGACTCTGAAGTATGAACTTGCAAATTCGATTTCACCTGCACAACAAACTTGAATTCTCCTCTTCTATATTGTCTTCAGCTCTGATACCATGTAGATTTTTACTTGTAGATTCAACAACTTATTTTATATGTTAAAACACAAGACGAGAATCTACTGTACTCTTCAACGGAAACCAAAATTGATCGATGAAAACAAAAGTAGAAAAGGAAGAATATCAATCGCACATAAAACAATATTTCCCTGGGGAAATGAATTGCTAAAAACCTTGCCTATATGTATTGCATTAACCAGAAGATCTGAGAATAAAGGACAATCCTTGTTCAAACCGAAAAAATCCTACGCAAGTACAATCTATCTCTCTACTTCCTAGGAATGTCTTCGATGAATACAATATGCTCTGCTCAACCTTGAGCTCAACTTGCATAAGTATTTCCTATCCTCTGCCCGAATGACTTCCTTTGGCCAATACTTAGCCAAATTCCTAGCCTTCCAAGACCCTACTTCCTTGCGCAATTCCTGAGAGAATTAGCCCGTATTTAATTGGGAAATTCCTCATCCATTAGTGTGCAATCCATCATAGGCCTTCTACTAATTGAATGCACCATTTGTACAACTTGGAAAATTATATAACTAATAGTACACTATCCCTGAACTCTAATCTCAACTGGGTCTTTCTCCAAACTGACATGGATTAGTTATTTTTGAGTGATTTATTAGTTATGTGATTGATCACTACATGTGAATTAAATCCAATTTAATTCACTTGACCACTCACTAGTTCCTCCAATAGTTAGAAATAGTTTAATTGAATTTAACTCAATTAAACTGAATTAAATAATTACAAATCAATAAGAACTCAACCTGGGCCCCTAAAATTTAGGGATCACTCTACATGACTCTATATAGACTTCCAACTCGAATTTACTGAGCCAACTAAGTCAACTTAACTTAGTTAACTGTTACAAGTTGCTATGAGAATAGAATTACAATTTAATTCAAGGACAAAATATATTGGAATTTCTAAATGTTATTTTTAACATTTCTCAATTTTTTGTGTACGTAGAATATATCCATAAAGAAAAAATAATATGTTATTTTTCTTCTACATTTAACATATAAATGTTTACAAAACAATCTACAATATGAAGACATATAATCAATAACTTATCAAGGGACAATATTCATGCATGCTTTCAAGGTTTTCATACTCTCTACAATGCCTTTTAGCTATTTATATCAAAATTCTCCTCCTTTTATAGCCCCTGAATTCTTTACAAGGGAAATAACATTTTTTATCACCCAAATCCTCCAATGTAGATCTCACGTCTCCTTGTCCTCTTGGAGCAATGTTATGTGAATTTTTTCTTACAAAACATTCAGTGCTGATTATCTTCAAAAATAAAGGCCAATAGTGTTAACTACTTGTAATGCAATTAACAAAATAAATTATTTTTGTATTCTGAAAAAAAAAAAAAAAAAAAAAAAAAAATAGCCATGATATATATATGTGTGTGTGTGTGTGTGTGTGTGTGTGTGTGTGTGTGTGTGTGTGTGTGTGTGTGTGTATGTATAGATTGACCAGAGAGATGTTGTCCAATGGGAAAACATATTGACTTCAACAAATGTCGGTATTCTGACAAATAGATAATTGACCTCTACAAATGTCAGATATTCGATGAAAATTGAATGTTCGTCGGAAAATCCAACATCACACTTTGGTAGTTTGACCGTAGTATCATATTTTTTGTATTTTATTTTCAATGCCTTGACTTTCATTGGATATCTGATGAACACAATTGTCTTCGGATATCTAACGATAATTGTTTTCATCAAATATCCAATGAAAGTTGGGGATTAAAATAAAATACAAAATATCCTATAGTACGGTCGAACTATCATAGTATGACATTGGCTTTTCTACCCATATGCATTAGTGATTTCCCTTGTTAGGGTGAAGAAACTACCATTGTATTCTCACTCTGCCCCTTTTCATTTGAATTGCCAATGTCTTCTCATTCTCCTCTTGGATTTGAGGTGTCAATGTGTTGTCACTACTATAACACCCTCCAAATTTTGGTTTATATTCAAACTTTGAAGCCTCAATTTGAACATGTGAATAGTCATATCTATTTATTAAAGTCATCCCATTCTTGTCACCCATGTTTCTAAGTCCCTTTTGAAGAAATTCAAAGTGTCATCTTTTGTTAAGGCAAGTGTCACTCTTTGCAAAAAGGGGTCATGGCACATCTGTAAAAGGTAGTTCCAGTTATTTCTCTTGTACTAATGCATTCTATCTATCATAAAGATATTCATTGGACTCATTCGCAAAGTATTGCACACTTTCTTATCACAGTAGACACTTGTGTCACGAAGTGTATTTTAAGTGTTGCACTTGGAGGTAAGTGTCATTTTGTTGTCGTTTCAATGGATGCATGTTGATTTTGGGTGTTGAGTGTTTCATTCTCATGTGTTTGGTCATTTGTGAGTGTGTGATCATGTTCAAGCTTTGTTACATGTTCTGGTCTTACCTTTCTTCCTTATTGACCCCACACTTAGTTAGTTCGGGAGTATTCTTGTCTTCGCAATATGCCCGACCAACCACCCATCCTCTTTCCTTCCTAAACTATGCATTGTATAGTCACAAGCCTGAGTCAACCATCCTTTCCTCCTGGAACTGCGCACTGTGCAGTCACTACCTCCTATAACTGCGCATTGTGCAATCTTAGTGCCTAGTTCCTACCTCTTGCAATTATTGATTGCACAATTATTTCCCAATCAGGCCTCCACTATACATTTCATATTCTCAGTCAAAAATTAGGCCCTACATCAGTCCTTTACTTGCATAACTACATAAGTAGTGGATCTTCTCCTTCCAAAACTGTGCACTGTGCAATCACAGTGAGCAAGCCTGCCTCACTGCATCCCTAACTCCCTCAACTATGCAGTTAGCCTTCCCCTTCCATTAAAAACTACATATTGCACAGTCATAGAGCCTAGACTCCACTCCCTACCTCTTGCTCTTTCACAATGTGCAATCTTTAAGCCTCCTCCTCAACCTGGTACTTTGTCTTAGATCAGTCAGAATGTTACATGAGAAACATGATAGACTAGGATATTTTGGGACTAATGCCATATTTTCTTGAGTAAATTCCATTTGCTGGTGCTTTTATCCTAACATGGAAATATGATTCTCAAGGAAGATGCCAAGGAAATGATACAAGAAGACACTTGAAAAGTTGAAAACACAAATATATCATCAAGTGAAGTGATGAAGGTACACTAGATCCCGACAGAAGTATAAAGATCAAGATCATATGGAAGAATATATATCATCCTAGCCTCTTGGAGGACGAATATGAAGCACATGCAATATTTGTCATGAAGATGCAAAGATAACAACACGGAGAAAATCTTGGCATTGCTACTTTAAAATGAAGTTCCATGTCACCATCGCCACAACGTGGCTTCTCCAAGTGTCACCATAAGAGTCTTAAGTGTCATTGTATTGTGCCACATCATTTGTGGAATTTAATATGTAATTTTCAAATATGGAAAAATGTAAATGTGTGGAAGCCCAAGGGTCACACATAGAATGTGATAAGACGTGTAGAAGCTCAAAGGTCTCCTAGGAATTTGAAAAGTCACATGGAAACTTGAGAGCCATGACAGGAGCTCTAGAGTCACATGGGAGGTGGAGAGGCACCTCATTTGTTATATATACACCCTCATAGCTCAAGTAGAGGACTTTTCACCTTGGCTTGTCAAGCTAGGCATAGGAGAGAAGATTATTCTTTTGAGAAGAAAGTAGTTGCTTAATGTTCCACTATTGGAACTAGTGTTGTACCATTGTAATGGTGTATCTTGGGATTTTCACTTTATAATTTGAAGCTCTTGGAGCCGACAAACTTTCATGAATATTTCGTGAATGATTGTAAAACTATTCATTCATTGTTTGTGGTGTGTGTTTATGTTTCCACATACTAATAAAAATGAACTATTTCGTTGGCTTTATTATGTATCTTTGAACTATTTGTATTTTTCTTTCATTATCATAATTATTTGTGTACTATTTCACAGGATTATTAACTATTATTTCAAATATATATGTGTACCTTTATTAGGATAGTACTATTACTTTTCTCTTAAAGACTCACTTTTCCTTCCTTTCCATGAAAGAATCATTACACACTTTGCAATTGAATATATCACAAGGCTAACTTACTTGTTTATATTGAAAGCATATGTGTTTCTCTTGTGTCATTTATTGCAATCAAAGAAAATCTTTAAGATTATGGAAACCAACCTTGTTTCCCGGTTTGGGCTCCTAATCCAAATGGTGTGAGGTATAATTGGGAATTCATATTGAGCAGGCCCTCTAACTGCTAGCGGCATCCAACACCATCAGAATTTATGGTGCTAGAAGGAGGGTAACCTTTTTATGGATGATAATTCATCACATTCACACAAAGAATCTTCAGTGCAAGGTAGTAATTGTCCAAGTCCAAGTCCAACTCATAAATCTAAGAAAGAAGAGTCACCTCACCTAGGTCCCAAACATGCATACGAAGTTACTTATGACCAACTCATGACACTTCCACCTATTACTCATTGGTTTTCTAGATCCCTTGGATTCCTTCCTATCACATATGTTCTTCCTCATAAGCAATCAAAGAAAGAGACCACCTGTCATGTTGTTTTAATTTCTTCAGTGGAGGATTTGGTCATTGATACTCTTGAGGATTTAGATGTTTAAATTGAATGTTCCATTCATTAAGGAGACCTCCTACCACCTATTAGGGAAGATATGGAGGGAGATGGGGAATATTTTATTTTTTCTAAGCAAGATCAATCGAGAGAACATGAACAACTAAATAATAAAGAGAATCTAAATGATGAAGGAGAAGATTCTTCAAAGTCAAAGAGTAAGGAGGAGGAAGAGAATGAAGACATGGCCAATGACCAATTGGATTGGATGGACCAACAGCCTCTTGCTCTTCTGGGAAATCTCAATCACTTACCAAAGCACCTAAAATTTTTACTTACAAAGTATGATCCTGATAAGAAAGCAAAGGTCGAAGATCACATTGATGACTTATACTTGCATCTACGGATGTTAGAGGTACGTTTTGATGGTGTGGCTTGTAGATTATTTCCATATACTCTAGAAGGTAGATAATCAGTTTGGTATGACAACCTTCCACCTAATTCAATCCATAATTGGAGGGATTTTAAACAATTATTCTTAGAAATGTTAGTCAATGATAAAACTCTATCCATGTTACTTAAAGAACTTAGAAATATTAAGATGGGGGATAAATAAAAAGTTAAGGATTTTAATCAAATATTTACACGTATTTTGAGAAAGTTCCCACTGATGTGAACTACATGATTCAATCACTAAAGATTATTATACTGCTACCTTGCACACTAAAATTTTCATTTTTGTTAAGCATGTTGCAAAGGATACTTTGGCTCTTAATTTTGCAGAAGCGATTTTCATTGAAAAGGACTTAAGGTCTATTGGGGTCATTGTTGATGAGGATGATTCAAAATATTCCAAAGACACTGGTAAAAAGTCCCAAGCCTCTTCTATTAAGACTGAAGAGAAAGATCCTTTTGACATGGACAACTTGACTAAATCTTTGAAGTTGTTAACCCTTGAAGTATCTAAACTTAAAAAGGAAGTCAAATGAGGTTTATACTAATAACAAGTATTTTAATCCATTTCTTAAGAAGAATTTCAATCAACTCACTAAGTCTATGCAAATTTATAATGTTATATTCAATGTTGAGAATTTGGGAATGGATAACTATTGTACTTTTCATCAAGAAGCACATTCAGAGAAAGCATGCCCTCAATGGAAATGTAACATGAATGTTGTGGTTGCCAATGTTATAGAAAACTTCTCAAGAAAAGAACATTCAGAGTAGACTTAAGAGACTGAAGAGCCAACCTCGACAAAGGAAAAATCAAATGCGGGTGATTCGATTTTCACATTTGATATTATCTTGAATATTGATTGACAAGGTAATAGTGAGCCCCCAGCGAGTGATTCTCCTCTTCAAAAACCTACTAAGAAATACAATTTGAGGAGAAAAGGACCAATTCTTGAGAAATATGTGTGAAAGCAACTATTGAGAAAGATTTTACCTCCTAGAAACCATGCTCAGACCATCCATAATAAGTCCAAAAATGCACAATCTCATAAGAATGCTTCCAAAAAAAATAAGAACAATTATTTCACTCCTGAGGTATTGAACAAGGTCACACCACCCACCACTTTAGCACACCCTTCCCAAGATGAAGATACAAATTAAAATGTTCTTGAGGACATGAAGAAAGCTCACACTAATATTTCCATATTTGATCTAGAAAAGTTGACAGGACAAAGTGGGTTGATCATTCAAGCATCTATATATTAGCCTCCATCAGGTAGAATGGTTTCCACTTCTCAAGTTTTTTACGATAAGTTTCCTACCATTCTCGAATCAGTCATTAATGCAGCAAACGTAAATTCTAGATCCACTTCCCCCGTTTCTTTTAACTTTTGAAATTTTTAATTATAATGTCCATAATTGCCTAGTTAAATTTGGTGCCTCTGCAAATTTCATGCCTTTATCTGTTGCAAAGAAAATCAATGTTAAATGCGAAAAGTCTAACGCCAAAATCATACAATTAGATAGATCTTTAGTACACGATATTGGTGAGATTAACAATTTTATAATCCATTTATCATATCATCATAGAGTTAACCAATGTATTGATATTGGCAATGTGGACATTCCGGAAGCTTATGGACTTATTTTAAGTAGAGACTGGTGTAGTAAGTTGTAAGGATACTTTTCCACTGACTGGTCACATTTTTGGCTTCCTTATAAGGGCAAGAACAATCATATCTGAGTCGAGAGTGAACCTTTCATGAATCATATCATCATGAAAATTGAGGCTCCTAATGATCTATTAGTTATGTGCAATTAATTTTCAGAATTTTTTTTCTAGAAGTTGATCACAGATGTTATCTTGCACAACCATCCCATGTACCACTAGATACACCGTTGGAACTCCTTCCCTGCAATCCAACTAGTGTTAATTACTTTTTTAAAATAGATGTAAATAGTACTAGTATAGGAACTAACCCTGTTGCTACTAACATTTGGAATATGTACTTTGATGGCTTGAAAACATAGGAGAGTTCTAGAGCTAGTTGTATTTTGATCGACCCGCAAAAGTACAAATATTTGATCTCGTGTCGATTGGATTTTGAGTGCACAAATAACAAAACTGAATATGAACAACTCACCCTAGGTTTAAAATAAATCCATAGACCTCAAAGTGGAAGTTCTAAAGGTAATAGGTGACTCAAATATTGTCACACATCAGGTACAAAATATATACATTTTGTGTCACTTAATCTTAGAAACTACCAACAAGAGGTATGGTGCCTCATTTATTTCTTTCAAGCTTTTAATATCAATTACGTTCCTAAAGTTCACAATGTAGCTATAGAAAAATTAGCTAACACTACTACTAAGATACCACCACTTAGAGATGCTTTTTCCATTGAGATTATTTATAAGCCATTTGCGCCCAATAACGTTACTAATTTTCTCATTTTCAAAGATAACCAGTAGATACTAGATTTTATGGCCAATGCTGATTGTTTAAAGATGAAATCATAGATGAATATGAGCAAGAGAAGGCTTTGCAAGAATCAACTCAGGTGCATAGAGGGAATTCCATGACCAAGGGTGGGGTATCTATAGAAAATCTTTATGAAATGAAAAAATGCTTTAAAGGACCAACCAATGCTAAGACCCATAATTCTACATTATCGCATGAACAAGTTAATTTGGGTACCAAAGAAGATCTGAAGTATGTGAATCTCAATACATGTTTTTCTCCCCAAGAGCGACATGCCTTTGTCCATATTTTTAAACACTATTGAGATGTGTTCGTGTGGACATACGATGATTTGAATACATATGATACACAAATTATCTAACATGTGATACCCATTAAGGAAGGGGTAAATTCATTTCAACATAAATTAAGAAAAATTCCCCCTAAGCTTGAACCTTGCATTCATAAAGAATTGAGAAAATTGTTGGATGCTCAGATCATATTCAAATTTTTTCATTCTACCTAGGTCTCTAACTTGGTTCCTGTAAAAAAAAAAACTAGAGATATATGCTTATGGGTTGATTTCCGCAACTTGAGCCAGGCTTCAAATAAGGATAATTATCCCATGCCATCTATGGAGCAGACACTTCAGATGGTATTTGGGTTAGAGATGTTCTCGCTATTAGACAATTTTTCTAGATACAACCAAGTTCTAGTAGCAAAACCCAACAGGTTTAAAACTACTTTCAAGGCTAAGTGGGACACATTCACATTTAATCGTATTCCTTTTGGACTCATCAATGCTAGTGCCACCTTTTAGAGGGCTATGGACATCCCATTTTGTGGTTTTATTGGACAAAGTGTGGTTGTGTACTTGGATAATTTTATAGTATATTTGAAGAAACGATATGATCACTTTCATCATCTAAGGAAAATCATTGAGTAGTGTTAAAGATATGGCATATCCGTAAATCCTAAGAAGAGAATCTTCAGAGAATGTGAGTGAAACCTCTTGGGACACATCATAGCTAAGGGAGTGATAAAAATAGACCTAAATCAAGTCAATACTATTGCTCAAATTCCCTTAAATGTCGTGAATAAGAAAGCCATACAATCCTTCTTAGGGAAAATTAACTTTCTTCCAAAGTTAATCTTAGATTATGCATAGATCATTAAGCCATTACAAGAGATGATCAAGAAGGATGAAATTTACAAGCGGTACCAAAGGGAGAAAGATGCCTTCACCTGAATTAAACAATTAACACCAATGCCCCAATATTGTATAGTCCATATTTTAACAAATATTTATTGTTGTATACATTTGTTTCTAACACATCTACTGCAATCATTCTTACTCATAAGGATAATCAAGGAAATGAGCACCCCATACCATTCATGAGTGTTGGCCTACAAGGATCTGAATTGAACTATCCTATCATCGATAAGAAAGCCCTTGCAATATACAAAGTGGTGAAGCATTTTAGGCCTTACCTCTTGAAAAGTCACATTATTATCTTTGTGCCTCACCCAATGGTTAGATCACTTTCCGTACAACAAGAGTTGGGTGAAAGGAGGGTGAATTAGATAATAAGCCTTCAAGAGTATGATCTAGAGTTCAATCTAGTTCAAATAATAAAAGCTCATGGTCTTTGTCGACTTGTAGCAGAAACAGTCAATTCACCAAAACAGGATTCTTCTGGATGAGAAAAAAAAATTGAAATGTAAAATATCAAGAAATATACCCTTGCAAACGCAACCACGTCTTGGTACAATGATATATGCTAGTATCTAGAGAAAGGCACCTTTCCCTCACACTTATTGGGAAAATAGAAGAGGGAAATTTGAATTAAAGCTTTATCATATTAGATTGTACTTGGAGTGGTTTTTCGGAAGAACCACAATGGTGTCCTGCTCAAATGCTTGGAAGAAAAATACATAAAAATCATATTGAAATATCTACACAGTGGGCCAACTGGTGGAAACTACATAGGTGCCACTACTGTTCATAAATTCATGCAGGCCGGTTACTATTGGCCCACATTATTTAAGGATGCACACGCCTACACCCATAAATGTTTCGTATGTCAAATATGTATTGGTTGAGATAAGAATTCAACCACCCCATTGCAACCCATTGTTGTTGAAGAACCTTTTCAACAATGGGGATTGGATGTTATTGGTGAAAATTTTCCACATTCATCAAAGCAACATTGATATATCTTAACTGCTACATATTACTTTACTTGGTGGGTTGAATAAGTTCCATTGAAACAAGTGAACGAGTAGGAAGTTATCAACTTCCTTAAACATAATATCATTATTAGGTTTGGAATTCCCACGTCACTTGTTTTTTATAATGCAACTTATTTTTCATCGTTAAAACTTTATGATTTTGCATTAGAGAATGGTATTGTTTTAAAGCACTCATCTAATTACTACCCTCGAGGAAATGGTTTAGCTGAGTCTATTAATAAGAATTTGATTTGTATTATCAAGAAAAATGTTTACTCTAAGCAAAGGAAGTGGCATAATGCATTGTGTTAGCCTCCTGTTGAAACAGGTTTCATATTTCATGATTGACCGTGGAAGTGCCAAAAATTTTCATCTTTTTCAAGCTGCAAAAGTTCCATTTTTGAATGGTTTCTCAGTTAAGGGGAAGCCAAACAGCTTAAGCTTGGTTCCCCTAGGTTTAAATTTTTTTGCTTTAGAATATAGAGAATGTACCTGTCCAAATAGCTTAAGCTTGGCAGAGTAGCAACTAGGTAGAGAATGAAGGAGCCCAACAGCTTAATCTGGGCCCTTGGAAGAAACAAGGGTAGTTTTAGATAGGAAAGGCAATCTAAAAGAAAAAACAATCAGGGTTTGCAAGTCTAAGTGCACCCTTCCTGAAGTAACAAAAAATGCTAGGTGTTGTAGAAAGGGTAGGTAGCTTGGGGTTGCAGAAACAAGATTATCTTCAGTTTTGGCTTTGACAAGGATAGCTCATCTCATCAGTGGCAGAGGTAGCAAAGCAGTGTTTAAATGGCAGAATTTTGGAAGCATGTCTAACTTCCCTTCTCCTCCCTCTCAAACTCTCTTACTAACATCCCCCTAAAGGACCTTGGGATCTGCCCAACAAGTCCCAGTTTATTTCATTTATGTGAAACATTAAACTAAATGTTGGCTTTCTTAAATGAAAAGAAGCCACATTTCTTGTCTAAAATCACTTTTTCACTTTCATTTGCCCCTATATCTAAGTTTTACTGTTGAAACTTAGCCTTCTGCTCTTCTTTCACCTCATAGAATCATATTAACTTCTAATTGTATTATATAGCTCCCTAACCACTCCCCTATCCCCATTTACTACAAAAATTATATAAAATCCCAAAAATAATGAATATCCCCCCCGGGCACTATAGCCATATGTTCTAAAAGCTAGGGAAATATTAAGTCCATCTGGGACTTGTATTTAGCCTTCCTCCTTTCCCCTGGGATCAGTTAACCCCTGGTTGAACTGATAACCTTTCATTTCTACCGTCCGCAGTCATTTTTTCCAAAGGTTCAATGTTTAAAAGGCTTTATTAAACATTAAATTAACTCTCGCTTGTATATCCCGAAAAACCCACTTTATTAACATTACCCCCCCCCCCCCCCGCCGTGTGATTAATTAAATTAAATAACGCGCGGGCCCAGTTATTAACCTTCCCCCACCTTACCCGCCCCGCCAGCCGTTAGATCTGGCCCGCCCAAGATCTACGGTGGGCGGGTCCTTAGCGCGCGCCAACTGCCCGAGGGTTAGCGTCCGGGAGTTCGGCGGTTTTGCCGTCGTACCCCCGCCACGCGTCAACCTCTCGGGTGTGGCGGAGCCCCTTCCCTCAAAACCACCCAGGCGCTAAGGCGGTGCGCCCAAAACCACTTACCGCCCTCGCCTGTGTGACATCAGCACCACGTCCTCCCTTATGACATCATCTCCTCGCCTCTGCTGCCATACCACGGTGCCGCCACCTCATCCCATTGTACCCGCGCCCTGCCACCTTGTCACTGCCACCGTGTCCCTGCCATCGCATTGCCACGTCACCCATCCGTACATGATGACGTCATCTGCTGACGTCATCCTGCCACGTCATCCATCCGTACCCCGGGACCCGCCGATGATGTCATCCCGAAAAAGCGCCAAAAGCGCCCAAATGTCAATTTTTGCTCAAAAAGAGCGCGGACGACCGTTGTAATTCATTTTTATGGGCTCATTTGAACGCTCTGGTCCCCTGTTTCATTCATTTTCTCACTCCCAAAGCTTCAAAGCGACCAGGCAAGCTGCTGCGGGTTGCAATTCGACTTCATAGTTTACCTGCGCACCAGTTCGTCCACTTTCGGCGCCGTTGGAACCAAGTATTTGTCGTATTTTCCCCTTTTTCGCTCCTGTTCTTCATGTTTACCAACTGCACATATTGTAAGCTTGCTAAATTCCCCAATTTGTAACTCTGCTGCCCCTGAGACTCCATTAAACTTACTGAAAGCCCTTCACTTTGGAAAAGCCTCGGAAACCTTGTGCCCATTTACAAATTTACTGGCAAATTCTGTTTAAAGCTCGGCCCCCAGCAAAAATCTCACAGCAGCTAAGCATTACCCTATTTTACCATGTTCCACTGTTCAAGTCCGTCCACTGCAACTGCAATTTCCCTCTGCTCCTCTACATTGTTCCCCACAGTCTATAGCCCCAGAGAATTTACTAAGAAAAAGAAGTTTTCAGCTCCATCATTCAAAGCTGCATAATGGCCACTCCATCTGCCCTAAATATTACTCCCATGAACCCACCAAGTAAAGAGCTTGAGTCCATGCACTTGGCCGATACAGACTATCTTATTCAAGACTTTGTTGCCAAAAGGAATCATCTACACACTTACTGCCAACTGAGAAACAGTTTCATAAACAAAACTGACAAGTATGGCATATGGGAGTCCAATCTGCCCCAAATTTTCCTCCCTTCTGTGAATATTTATCCTGAGATTATTCACCTCTGTGCTGCAAATTATGAACCAAGTTAGAGGGTTGTCAATTCTTCATCTGGAAGCATACGTTTCTACACCACTCCCGACTCCATCAACCAGATGTTGAACTTCAAAAAGACTCAGTCACTATTGCCCTTTTCCATAAATGATTTGCTGGAAGATGCCTCTTGGTTCCCTGGTACCAAGATTGAAATGATTGCTAAGACATTTATGAGGGCAGATTGCCAACCAAAGGAACCACCTCCATTTCCTTATGACCATTTCAATGAGGTGGGCCAGCTACTGGTAGATATGATATCCTATGTATTGGGCTTCACAACAAGTGAACTTGTAGATGAGACAGTCCTGGTTATATTGTCATCTTTCAGCCAAGGACAACCTCCTGCTGTCAAATATAATTATGCCAGGTTCATATCAAACAAAATCCATGACCAGCTCACTAGACTAGATAGGCAGGGAATTTTCAAATATTCCTCCTATATCTATCATTTGTTCATGTTTTATCAATCTGAAAGCTTCCAGTGTCCCATCAAGAAATTGGATTCAAAGGGAGAAAGGAGGTCTGTTGTCTTTTGGTCATCTGTATTTCATCAGGTCCAGCACTCTCCATATTCATACTGTGAGTTCATTGACCAGTTTGTATACCCGGTGTCCTGCCTCTTAATGAAGGTTCCTCCTCCCAGAATAACCTATGAAATGCAAAAGATCTTACAGCTGTCTAAGAATTACAAAGTAGGTGATTGGTACCTATATCAAGACCATACTGTCATCAGAATTTATGGCTGTGAGTTGTGTCCTTACAGGCTCCCGAGATATGTGCCAATGAGGCTGTTTGCACTAGAATACTACAGGCAGCTTATAAATTTAGATTTGACTCACTTCCACAGCACCAAGAAGAAAACACAACTGAAATTCAAAGATCGCCTAGGCCCCTTCATCATGAACAAGAAGGATGGTTAGCAAGATGCTGACCTGATACTCAAAGATCAATTTAAGCTGAAAAGGAGTTTCTGGTGGGTCCCTTATGACCCTCTTGGATTTATTAGTGCTAGAAGAGTCAAATATAGGTTAACACCCTATGACCACTGCAAATACCCAGACATTGAAAAATATGCTAATCAAGATGCATGGGCACATGGCACTTTAGTTGAAGAATTTACTCAAGAGGAACTTTTGGAGCAAACTGCTAAGGATCTTGAGAAGACCCTTGACTTGGATTCTGCTGACTAGGTAAATTTCAAGCTGCCTTACCAAATTGAAGAGGGCACTTCTACAGCTGTAGCTTCACAAGCTTCCCAAGGAGCTTCTACATCAGCAACAGGTACAGCCAAAGGGAAGGAGCCGATGGAGACAGAGCAGACAGTCACGGAACAGCGGGTCACCTCAATGGAAGAAACTCAACTACAAGCCCCTCCTCACCAAACGGAAATGCTACAAGTGCCACCTCTGCAAACTCCGATCAATGAAGAAAGAGGCAGAAAGCGAGACCGAGAAGACTCCACACCTGCTAGTGGGTCTACACAGCAGCCTGAATAAAAAAGACAAAGAGGGGACTCTCCAATTGAGGAAGAGGTCAATGGAAAGGTTATAGAAAGCCCGAGAAGGGAAGTGAGCCTGCATACACCAACAAGCTCTTTTCAGCAAGAGAAATATAGACAACACAGCATGGAGGTGTCTTCCTCCACACAAAAAGGCAAGAAACCAGCTAGCACCAAGGCCATTTTCAAAGAAATCAAAGCTCAAAATGAGCTGCTAAGAGTGCAATTGTATAAACAATTCCTGAAGGCAACACCTACCAAACAGGAAAGATTGATGGCAGCATTTGATATCAAACAAGAAAACATGATTCTCAGCCATTTCAAACCCAAGGTTCAACAGCCACAGTCAGCTGCAGATTTTGTTAAGACAAGGTTGGAGGTCCTGGCCAAGGACATTCACCCAATGGATCAAATAGAATTACACAAGCATACAGCCGAAATGCTTTATGCCACCCTTGCAGAGAAGGCCACATTGGCCCATGAGTTGAACGAGTCATTGAAGAATACTAACACCCAGCTAGATTTCGAGAGACGGTCCTCCACAGCCAAAGATAATAGAATTAAAACGCTGGAGGAGATCATTGTGGACTTAGGACATGATCCTAAAGATCCTAAGGGTGTGAGAACCCTTATGAAAAAGAAATATGATGACATTGCTGCATTAAAGAAGAGATTGAGGTTGCTTCCTATTGAGCATCCTCAAACAGAAGAACTGCAGAAGGAGAAAGAAGCTGAGGATCAGTTGGATTTGATGATGAAGTTAAACCAAAGAGTAATTGATTTGGAAGGGGAATTGGAGAAAGCACTGCAAGGAAAGCAGGGAGAGTCGACCTCCCAGCTTCCTCAAACAATCCAAACTATTGTTGATCCTCCATCACAAGCAGCCGTGACCCCTCCAAGTATTCCAGCCACAACAACAGCTACAGAAGCTGCAGCGGCAACAACAACAGTTCCTGACTCTAGCATGAGTGTGGATGAGTTGACAAGAGCTATCAACGAGCTAAAGCTACAAGCAACAGAAATAAAGGAGGACAAAGAAAATCTGGCTAAACTAGAAGAAAAATATGATAAGTCCAAAATGACAGTGGCTGAACAGACGAGAGAAATTAAGGCCCTGAAGGACAGAGTCAAAACCTTGGAGAAAGAGTTATCCTTGGACAAGACCTTGGTGGAAATAAAGAAACTTCTGTGGGCCAAAATAAATCAGTCAATCACCAGCCAATGGAGGTCAATTCAAGAAATATATGAACATGTGGAACTGATTGGCCGTGCTAAGCTTGAAAACCAGAGAGCCAAGGCAGCATTAGGAAACATGCCTGAGCAGGCTAACAGAATGATCAACTTTCTGAATCATCAGACTAGGGAAGAGCTGGCAACACTCCATATCATGATCAGAACATATGCCATATTAACAGCAAAAAGTGTGCTCACATTGAGAAGCTTGGTGCAAACTCTGGAGGCAAGATGTCGGGATATATAGAGGGATGTAGACAATTTTGATGTAAAGCTTGCAGCACTACAGATTAGAGGATTTCCTACCCTGTTGACCAGCGCTAGAAAGCTATTGACATGTGACCAATATGCTACCAGGCTCAATAATTTTGTCACAAATCAGCTTCCTGCTGCATCAAGTTCTACAGCAGAGGCAGGGCCGCCTACAGGACAAACACTCTACGACAGGCTGGAAAGCTTATTTTACCTGCAGCACGAGGTCAATCATCTATTTGAGATGCTGCCCAGTTATTACAAGTACACAGAGGCCGATGAAACACTTGTCAAAATACAAAGGCATCAATTGCCTTCTGAGAACTGGTGGCAGGCAATGCTGGCTGTCTTGCCCAGGTAGCATTAGTTTTTCCCCTTTTTTGTTTTAAGATCACAGTTAGCTGCAGGTCACCAGCAAGCACGGGTTAAGGCAGGAAAGCATCGGGCAGAGCAGTCAAAGAGCACGCTGAACAGGTTGAGGCAGTCACAAAGCAAAGATGTTGGGGCAGCAAGCCCCAAAAAGCGCGGATTTTTTAAGAGCACGGCCCCAACCGACTCAAATGAAATCAAAAGTCAAAATTTCCTGGCAGAAAAGAACAGCTGTTATATTGGTATTTATTTCAGCATTTACTTTCTCATCAACCGCTGCTTAGGAGTTGGCAGAGAAGTTATGAACTATTAACTTCCGACTCAGATATTTTTGCATCCAATTTTTGTATATATACCTCCCCCTACATTGTTAGAAGGGTTGGTCAGCTAATGTATCCAGGAGAGACTCGCAATGTATTTCTAATATTTTTCTATAATCAAATACTGCATGCAAGCTTGGAGGATGGACTTTTGATGTGTTGTTGGTGTCTCTGAAGAGTTATATGAGGAATTCTTGCATTGCAATATGATACAATAGGTGTTCCCTACTTCTGTTATTTCGTTTTCATATATGCTCAGGTCGCAGAACAAAAGATTGGTCTAGAATTTGCTTAAATGCACTCTATGCTCAGTTTCTGTGGCTTCTCAAATGTTTTCCTCTTGATCTAGACATAAATATGAATTCCTTTTGTGGCTCATGTTTGATCTATTTCACATATGAATGACTGATTATCTAAGAATTCTTAACTGCTCCTAGATAACGTTTATTCATCTTCATTCTGCTAAACTGTTAGAGAGATTCTTTGTTGCCTCTCTTTCCTTAGCTTTCATTCCATCATTAAGCTTTAGATGTTGTTTCATGAGCAGCTACCCTGCTCCTCATTTCTCTTGTGATCAAGGAAACGCACCCGCAGTCTTACCTCGTGACTCCATGCCCAATGGTTTGAAACTTACCATAGTATGCATTGCCTCTCTGCTTGAAAGCATTTTCCTTCGCACCAAAATACAAAGACCCCTGAACTCAATAGCTAGCCTAAAATCCCTTTTTCAACAAAGCTAAATCAGAAAGAGAGAGCCCTCTCTGACTGCAGGTGGGCTAGAACCTGCAGTCCAAAGTTGGTTTGTGGTTACCTCGGCCGTATCCTTTCTGGAGCTTAAGGACAACCTGAGTGATAACATAATGGCGACTCCACTGGGGAGCATCCTCAGATAATTTCACAAAGAAAGTTGGAAAGCTCCACTGAGAGAACCAGACCTTCAGAAGCATTTTAACAAGTTCAGTTCTGATCTGTGAGGGTGGAGACAGATCAGGCACTTCAAAGTTGAACCATCCACCTGGCGACTCCACCTTATTTTCAAACAAAGACTCCACTGGAGGAGCGAACCTGAAAAGGGAATACCTAGAATTTTTCTTTAAAGATCTAAAGCTTCAAAGTTTCAGAACACCACTTCGGCTAAGTAATCCCAGGTCAAAGAGCTAATAGTGAGACAGGATGGCTGGATGTGTGGAAGATCTTGCAAAAGAGCAAGCTTTGGATGAATTCAGGAAGCTGTTATCCCAATATGAACTTGATCAAGATTTTATTAGATCTGTGCTGTTAAAAGTCAAAACAATAGAGCAGCCTCAAATCAGAATATCTCTCCTGGACCTAGTTGTTGAAGAACATGAGAATGAGATTGAATTTTTGCATTCTCAAATTCAATCATATGATTTTGCTAGTCCTAAAGAGTTCTTCCAAAATCTTCCTTCTCCTAGTCATAAGGAAATTGTATTACCTTCCGACTTACAGACTAAAGATGATCAAGCTTTCAAGGGAAAGAATGAAGTATTGGCTGCAGGGGTAGTTACTAAGGATGCAGCTGCTCCGTCAGACCAAAAAGGTCCAAGAGAAACTCACTCACATGATGATTTTATAGATCCTGAAGATGATTACATGGAGGATCTTTTCAACTCAAAATCTTCAACATATTTTCTCTATGAAGACCAAGACATTCAGCGAATACCTTCATATGTCACAATATTGATTGTGGGAGCACATGACCAGACAATGTCTCTGATTTCACCAACTGTCAGTCAGACAGTTTGTTTCTTTCTACAAGTGCTAAAATGGTTGCACTGGTTGTTTCATTTTACCTAACCAGCAAACAAGTGCTGATTAGGGTAGGTAGGTAGGATTTCAGTTTTTTGTTTAGATAGCAGCTGGATGCAGCTGAAGCCCGAGGTGAAGGCCCTAAGCTCTTAAATACTGCTGTTATATATACAAATAAAGCAACTAGCAAAAGGAAAGTTTTTTAGAGCACGGAAGCAGTTGAAAAACAAGGCAGTCTGACATGCTGTTCTTGTCTTTTAACAAGGAAAATCCATCCCCAAGTGGAGCCATTGTTAGCCTCCTGTTGCAACAGGTTTCATATTTCATGATTGACCGTGGAAGTGCCAAAAATGTTCATCTTTTTCAAGCTGCAAAACTTCCATTTTTTAATGGTTTCTCAGTTAAGGGGAAGCCAAACAACTTAAGCTTGGTTCCCCTAGGTTTAAATTTTTTTGCTTTAGAATATAGAGAATGTACCTGTCCAAACAGCTTAAGCTTGGTAGAGAAGCAACTAGGTAGAGAATGAAGGAGCCCAACAGCTTAATCTGGGCCCTTGGAAGAAACAAGGGTAGTTTTAGATAGGAAAGGCAGTCTAAAAGAAAAAACAATCAGGGTTTGCAAGTCTAAGTGCACCCTTCCTGAAGTAACAAAAAATGCTAGGTGTTGTAGAAAGGGTAGGTAGCTTGGGGTTGCGAAAACAAGATTATCTTCAGTTTTGGCTTTGACAAGGATAGCTCATCTCATCAATGGCAGAGGTAGCAAAGCAGTGTTTAAATGGCAGAATTTTGGAAGCATGTCTAACTTCCCTTCTCCTCCCTCTCAAACTCTCTTACTAACATCCCCCTAAAGGACCTTGGGATCTGCCCAACAAGTCCCAGTTTATTTCATTTCTGTGAAACATTAAACTAAATGTTGGCTTTCTTAAATGAAAAGAAGCCACATTTCTTGTCTAAAATCACTTTGTCACTTTCGTTTGCCCCTATATCTAAGTTTTACTGTTGAAACTTAGCCTTCTGCTCTTCTTTCACCTCATAGAATCATATTAACTTCTAATTGTATTATATAGCTCCCTAACCACTCCCCTATCCCCATTTACTATAAAAATTATATAAAATCCCAAAAATAATGAATATCCCCCCCCCGGGCACTATAGCCATATGTTCTAAAAGCTAGGGAAATATTAAGTCCATCTGGGACTTGTATTTAGCCTTCCTCCTTTCCCCTAGGATCAGTTAACCCCTGGTTGAACTGATAACCTTTCATTTCTACTGTCCGCAGTCATTTTTTCCGAAGGTTCAATGTTTAAAAGGCTTTATTAAACATTAAATTAACTCCCACTTGTATATCCCGAAAAACCCACTTTATTAACGTTAAACCCCCCCCCACCGCGTGATTAATTAAATTAAATAACGTGCGGGCCCAGTTATTAACCTTCCCCCACCTTACCCGCCCCGCCAGCCGTTAGATCTGGCCTGCCCAAGATCTACGGTGGGCGGGTCCTTAGCGCGCGCCAACTGCCCGAGGGTTAGCGTCCGGGAGTTCGGCGATTTTGCCGTCGTACCCCCGCCACGCGTCAACCTCTCGTGTGTGGCGGAGCCCCCTCCCTCAAAACTAGCCAGGCGCTAAGGCGATGCGCCCAAAACCACTTACCACCCTCGCTTGCGTGACGTCAGCACCACGTCTTCCCCTATGACATCATCTCCTTGGCTCTGCTGCCATACCACGGTGCCGCCACCTCATCCCATTGTACCTGCGCCCTGCCACCTTGTCACTGCCACTGTGTCCCTGCCATCGCATTGCCATGTCACACATCCGTACATGATGACGTCATATGCTGACGTCATCTTGCCACGTCATCCATCCATACCCTGGGACCCGCCGATGACGTCATGCTGATGTCATCCCGAAAAAGCGCCAAAAGCACCCAAATGTCAATTTTTGCTCAAAAAGAGCGCGGACGACCGTTGTAATTCATTTTTATGGGCTCATTTGAATGCTCTGGTCCCCTGTTTCATTCATTTTCTCACTCCCAACGCTTCAAAGTGACCAGGCAAGCTACTGCGGCCTGCAATTCGGCTTCATAGTTTACCTGCGCACCAGTTCGTCCACTTTCGACGTCGTTGGAACCAGGTATTTGTCATATTTTCCCCTTTTTCGCTCCTGTTCTTCATGTTTACCAACTGCACATACTATAAGCCTGCTAAATTCCCCAATTTGTAACTTTGTTGCCCCTGAGACTCCATTAAACTTACTGAAAGCCCTTCACTTTGGAGAAGCCTCGGAAACCTTGTGCCCATTTACAAATTTACTGGCAAATTCTGTTTAAAGCTCGGCCCCCAGCAAAAATCTCACAGCAGCTCAGCATTGCCCTATTTTACCCTGTTCCACTGTTCAAGTCCGTCCACTGAAACTGCAATTGCCCTCTGATCCTCTGCATTGTTCCCCACAGTCTATAGCCCCGGAGAATTTACTAAGAAAAAGAAGTTTTCAACTCCATCATTCAAAGCTGCATAATGGCCACTCCATCTGCCCTGAATATTACTCCCATGAACCCACCAAGTAAAGAGCTTAAGTCCATGCCCTTGGCCGATACAGACTATCTTATTCAAGACTTTGTTGCCAAAAGGAATCATCTACACACTTACTGCCAACTGAGAAACAGTTTCATAAACAAAACTGACAAGTATGGCATATGGGAGTCCAATCTACCCCAATTTTTCCTCCCTTCTGTGAATATTTTTCCTGAGATTATTCACCTCTGTGCTGCAAATTATGAACCAAGTCAGAGGGCTGTCAAGTCTTCATCTGGAAGCATACTTTTCTACACCACTCCCGACTCCATCAACCAGATGTTGAACTTCAAAAAGACTCAGTCACTATTGCCCTTTTCCATAAATGATTTGCTGGAAGATGCCTCTTGGTTCCCTGGTACCAAGATTGAAATGATTGCTAAGACATTTATGAGGGCAGATTGCCAACCAAAGGAACCACCTCCATTTCCTTATGACCATTTCAATGAGGTGGGCCAGCTACTGGTAGATATGATATCCTATGTATTGGGCTTCACAACAAGTGAACTTGTAGATGAGACAGTCCTGGTTATATTGTCATCTTTCAGCCAAGGACAACCTCCTGCTGTCAAATATAATTATGCCAGGTTCATATCAAACAAAATCCATGACCAGCTCACTAGACTAGATAGGCAGGGAATTTTCAAATATTCCTCCTATATCTATCATTTGTTCATGTTTTATCAATCTGAAATCTTCTAGTGTCCCATCAAGAAATTGGATTCAAAGGGAGAAAAGAGGTCTGTTGTCTTTTCGTCATCTATATTTCATCAGGTCCAGCACTCTCCATATTCATACTGTGAGTTCATTGACCAGTTTGTATACCCGGTGTCCTGCCTCTTAATGAAGGTTCCTCCTCCCAGAATAACCTATGAAATGCAAAAGATCTTACAACTGTCTAAGAATTACAAAGTAGGTGATTGGTACCTATATCAAGACCATATTGTCATCAGAATTTATGGTTGTGAGTTGTGTCCTTACAGGCTCCCGAGATATGTGCCAATGAGGCTGTTTGCACTAGAATACTACAGGCAACTTATAAATTCAGATTTGACTCACTTCCACAGCACCAAGAAGAAAGCACAACTGAAATTCAAAGACCGCCTAGGGCCCTTCATCATGAACAAGAAGGATGGTTGGCAAGATGTTGTCCTGATACTCAAAGATCATTTTAAGCTGAAAAGGAGTTTCTGGTGGGTCCCTTATGACCCTCTTGGCTTTATTAGTGCTAGAAGAGTCAAATATAGGTTAACACCCTATGACCACTACAAATACCCAGACATTGAAAAATATGCTAATCAAGATGCATGGGCACATGGCACTTTAGTTGAAGAATTTACTCAAGAGGAACTTTTGGAGCAAACTGCTAAGGATCTTGAAAAGACTCTTGACTTGGATTCTGCTGACTAGGTAAATTTCAAGCTGCCTTACCAAATTGAAGAGGGCACTTCTACAGCTGCAGCTTCACAAGCTTCCCAAGGAGCTTCTACATCAGCAACAGGTACAGCCAAAGGGAAGGAGCCGATGGAGACAGAGCAGACAGTCACGGAACAGCCGGTCACCTCAATGGAAGAAACTCAACTGCAAGCCCCTCCTCACCAAACGGAAACGCTACAAGTGCCACCTCTGCAAACTTTGATCAATGAAGAAAGAGGTAGAAACCAAGACCGAGAAGACTCCACACCTACTAGTGGGTCTACACAGCAGCCTAAATCAAAAAGACAAAGAGGGGACTCTCCAATTGAGGAAGAGGTCAATGAAGAGGTTATAGAAAGCCCGAGAAGGGAAGCGAGCCTGCATAAACCAACAAGCTCTTTTCAGCAAGAGCAATATAGACAACATAGCATGGAGGTGTCTTCCTCCACACAAAAAGGCAAGAAACCAGCTAGCACCAAGGCCAGCTTCAAAGAAATCAAAGCTCAAAATCAGCTGCTAAGAGTGCAATTGTATAAACAATTCCTGAAGGCAACACCTGCCAAACAGGAAATATTGATGGAAGCATTTGATATCAAACAAGAAAAGATGATTCTCAGCCATTTCAAACCCAAGGTTCAGCAGCCATAGTCAGCTGCAGATTTTGTTAAGACAAGGTTGGAGGTCCCGGCCAAGGACATTCACCTAATGGATCAAATAGAATTACACAAGCAGACAGCCGAAATGCTTTATGCCACCCTTGCAGAGAAGGCCACATTGGCCCATGAGTTGAACGAGTCATTGAAGAATACTAACACCCAGCTAGATTTCGAGAGACTGTCCTCCATAGCCAAAGATAATAGAATTAAAATGCTGGAGGAGATCATTGTGGACTTAGGACATGATCCTAAAGATCCTAAGGGTGTGAGAACCCTTATGAAAAAGAAAGATGATGACATTGCTGCATTAAAGAAGAGATTGCGTTTGCTTCCTACTGAGCATCCTCAAACAGAAGAACTGCAGAAGGAGAAAGAAGCTGAGGATCAGGTGTATTTGATGATGAAGTTAAACCAAAGAGTAATTGATTTGGAAGGGGAATTGGAGAAAGCACTGTAAGGAAAGTAGGGAGAGTCGACCTCCCAGCTTCCTCAAACAATCCAAACAGTTGCTGATCCTCCATCACAAGCAGCTGTGACCCCTCCAAGTATTCCAGCCACAACAACAGCTACAGAAGCTGCAGCGGTAGCAACAACAGTTCCTGACTCTGGCACGAGTGTGGATGAGTTGACAAGAGCTATCAACGAGCTAAAGCTACAAGTAACAGAAATAAAGGAGGCCAAAGAAAAGCTCGCTAAACTAGAAGAAAAATATGATAAGTCCAAAATGATAGTGGCTGAACAGACGAGAGAAATTAAGGCCCTGAAGGACAAAATCAAAACCTTGGAGAAAGAGTTATCCTTGGACAAGACCTTGGCTGAAATAAATAAACTTCTGTGGGCCAAAATAAATCAGTCAATCACCAGCCAATGGAGGTCAATTCAAGCAATATATGAACAGGTGGAACTGATTGGCCATGCTAAGCTTGAAAACCAGAGAGACAAGGCAGCATTAGGAAACATGCCTGAGCAGGCTAACAGAATGATCAACTTTCTGAATCATCAGACTAGGGAAGAGTTGGCAGCACTCCATATCATGAACAGAACAGATGCCATATTAACAGCAAAAAGTGTGCTCACATTGAGAAGCTTGGTGCAAACTCTGGAGGCAAGATGTCGGGATATACAGAGGGATGTAGACAATTTTGACGTAAAGCTTGCAGCACTACAGATTAGAGGATTGCCTAGCCTGTTGACCAGCGCTGGAAAGCTATTGACATGTGACCAATATGCTACCAGGCTCAATAATTTTGTCACAAATCAGCTTACTGCTGCATCAAGTTCTACAGCAGAGGCAGGGCCGCCTACAGAACAGACACTCTACGACCTGCTGGAAAGCTTATTTTACCTGCAGCATGAGGTCAATCATCTGTTTGAGATGCCGCCCAGTTATTACAAGTACACAGAGGCCGATGAAACACTTGTCAAAATACAATGGCATCAGTTGCCTTCTGAGAACTGGTGGTAGGCAATGATGGCCGTCTTGCCCAGGTAGCATCAGTTTTCCCCCTTTTTGTTTTAAGATCATAGTTAGCTGCAGGTCACCAGCAAGCACGGGTTAAGGCAGGAAAGCACCGGGCAGAGCAGTCAAAGAGCACACTGAACAGGTTGAGGCAGTCACAAAGCAAAGAAGCTGGGGCAACAAGCCCCAAAAAGCGCGGATTTTTTAAGAGCACGGCCCCAACCGACTCAAATGAAATCAAAAGTCAAAATTTCCTGGCAGAAAAGAACAGCTGTTATATTGGTATTTATTTCAGCATTTACTTTCTCATCAACCGCTGCTTAGGAGTTGGCAGAGAAGTTATGAACTATTAACTTCCGACTCAGATATTTTTGCATCCAATTTTTGTATATATACCTCCCCCTACATTGTTAGAAGGGTTGGTCAGCTAATGTATCCAGGAGAAACTCGCACTGTATTTCTAATATTTTTCTATAATCAAAGACTGCATGCAAGCTTGGAGGATGGACTTTTGATGTGTTATTGGTGTCTCTGAAGAGTTAGATGAGGAATTCTTGTGCTGCAATATGATACAATAAGTGTTCCCTACTTCTGTTATTTCGTTTTCATATATGCTCAGGTCGCAGAACAAAAGATTGGTCTAGAATTTGCTTAAATGCACTCTATGCTCAGTTTCTGTGGCTTCTCAAATGATTTCCTCTTGATCTAGACATAAATATGAATTCCTTTTGTGGCTCATGTTTGATCTATTTCACATATGAATGACTGATTATCTAAGAATTCTTAACTGCTCCTAGATAACGTTTATTCATCTTCATTCTGCTAAAATGTTGGAGAGATTCTTTGTTGCCTCTCTTTCCTTAGCTTTCATTCCATCTTTAAGCTTTAAATGTTGTTTCATGAGCAGCTACCCTGCTCCTCATTTCTCTTGTGATCAAGGAAATGCACCCGCAGTCTTACCTCGTGACTCCATGCCCAATGGTTTGAAACTTACCATAGTATGCATTGCCTCTCTGCTTGAAAGAATTTTCCTTCCCACAAAAATACAAAGACCCCTGAACTCAATAGCTAGCCTAAAATCCCTTTTTCAACAAAGCTAAATCAGAAAGAGAGAGCCCTCTCTGACTGCAAGTGGGATAGAAGCTGCAGTCCAAAGTTGGTTTGTGGTTACCTCGGCCGTATCCTTTCTAGAGCTTAAGGACAACCTGAGTGATAACAAATTGTTGAATGCTTTTTAGGCTGATCGTGTCACACCAAAACCCTCTCTGAAGACTTCGCCTTACTTTCTCGTGTATGGAAAACAAGTTATCCTTCCTCCAAATATTTACCTCCTGGCCCTTCAACTCTCTCAAGAATCCCGAGGTAAACCATGTCTTGTTGTTCAAAGCAGGATAGACAGCCTTCTTAAGTTAGAGGAAGAAAGGAGGAAAATAGAAAAGAAGTTTGTTGTGCATCATAACCATTTCAAGAACTATTTTGACAAGAAAATTGTGGGGACCAAGGAATTTGGTGTGGGAGACCTAGTATTGAAGTGGGATAAATCCCATGAAGAGAAAGGTAAACACACCAAATTTCAATCCCTCTGGATCAAACCCTATGTTTTGCATGATAAGCTTGGCCCTATACTTATCGTCTTCAATATTTAGATGGAAAGATGGACCCTCTTTTTGTCAATGGCCAAGCTCTGAGTCGTTATTTTCAGTAGCAGCCTAGTTTGTGTGTCTACCTATGTACATATTTCTTTTCTTGTCTTTTCTATTTACTTTGTCCCGTCCACATCATGTTTTTTCCTTTCCATTGTCCTTTTATTTTTGTTAGTATTGTGATTAAAACCCTATGTGTAAGTATTTTGTCTACTTCTAACTGATGTGGAAAAAGTTTTAAAGGGCTTTGTGACATCCATCAACACTTGGTTAACTTTCACTCCCTCTTCTTTGTCTTGGTCTAATATATCTAAGGTCAATGATGTCAGGATGGAAAGTATGATCCATTCAAATGGAAATATTTAAGCAGAACCATAATACCCGTCTCTATTTTAGGATATTCTTTCCTCGACTCGATGTTGTAATTGAATGGTTTTCTGGATGCTAATCCCACTAAGTAGAGAAGGGAAAGGGGAAAACTAACGACTATAATATTAATTTTAGAGGTATATAATGGTATCTGAAGGAACAACCTCTCTTTCTCTCAATAATTCGGGATCCCTCTTCCACCCTAGCGATATAAACGTCAAAAAAATGCCAATGAACAAGTTGAAAATAAAAAGAGTGAACGAAGAGAATGGCTTCCTGTGTAGGGAGGTGAAGAAAGTAACTTCACCAAGGTACTAAACATGATTTCTGGTAGCAAAGCAATGCTTGTGTTCCTATAGTGTCTTTGTCGTAGTACTAAACAAGTTTGCTGGCAGCGAAGAAACATCATAGATGAAATTAAATCTCTGATCATTTCAAACTCGTGAATACAAATTACCCTCCTCTTAGATCAAAATAATTGTGATATGGTAATCTTTATAAATGTGTTTATCTGAGAAAATGGATGGAAGAGAATACATCCATAACCAGGGTAAATGGGGAAGCTAAGGTAATCCACAAGATGAATCAATACTTCCTAAAAGGCTAGAAAATGTGCATAAAGATAGACCTGAACAAAGAAGTTGGGATTATTCTAGTGAATCAACAAGTGTTGTTGCTGCTACAACATCCTCCAAATTCTTTCCTATATTCAAACTTTGGAGCCTCCCTTTGACTATGTGGACTGTCATTTCTAGTTATTTGAGTCATTCCATGCTTGTCACCCAAGTTTCTAAGTCCATTTTTGAAGAAATTATAACTGTTGTCTTTCATTAAAGGAAGTGTCACTCTTTGCGAAAGGGGTCATGGCACATCTATAAGAAGTAGTTTTGATGATTTCTCTTATACTAATGGATTATATCTATCATAAATATATGCATTGGACTCATTCTCAAAATATTGTGCACTTTCTTATTGAAGTCAACACTTGTGTCACAAAGTGTATTTTAAGTGTCACACTTGGAGGTAAGTGTCGTTTTGTGGTCGTTTCAATGGATGCATGTAGATTTTTGGTTTTGAGTCTTTCATTTTCATGTGTTTGGTCGTTTATGAGTGTGTGATCATGTTCAAGTCTTGTTACATGTTCTGGTCTTACCTTCCTTCCTTACTGATCCCACACTTAGTAAATTCAGAAGTATTCTTTTCTTCACAAATTTCCTTACCAACCAACCATCCTTTTACCTTCTTAAACTGCAAATTACATAGTCACAACCCTGACTCGCCCATCTTTTACTCCAAGAAATGTGCACTTCGCAGTCACTGCCTCCTAGAACTGTGCATTGTTTATTCTTAGTGCCTAGTTCTTGCCTCTTTCACTTTCTCACTTTGAAATCATTTCACAATCAAGCCTCCACTTCACATTCACGGTCAGAAGTCAAGCCCTACCTTAGTCATTGACTTTCCCAGCTGCACAATGAATGGATCTTCTACTTCCATAACTACACATAGTGCAATCACAATGAGCAAGTCTGCCTCACTGAATCCCTAACTCCCTCAACTATGTATTTATGCTTCCCTTTCCCTCAGAAATTTCACAACGTGTTGTCATAGAGCCTAGACCCCACTCCTTGCCTCTTGCTTCTGTGCACTATGCAATCCATGAGCCTCCTCCTCAACCCGGTACTCCTTCTTAGCTCAATCAGAATGGTGCATGAGAAACATGATATACTAGGAGATTTTGGTACTAATGTCATCTTGTCATCGTAAATTCCATTTGTAGGTGTTAGTATCTTGACATGGCAAGATGATGCTCAAGGAAGATGCTAAGGAGATGATACAAGAAGACACTTGCAATGCTTAAAACACAAAGATATCATCAAGTGAACTGATGAAGGGACACTAGATCAAGAAAAAAGAATAAAGATCAAGATAATATGGAAGACTCTATATCATCCCATCCTCTTGGAGGATGAAGATGAAGCACATGCAAGATCTATCATGAAGATGAAATATACCAGCAAGGAGAAAAGATTGGCATTTCTAATTTACAATGAAGTTCCATGTCACCAACGCCAAGTCATGGCTTCTCCAAGTGTCACCATAAGAATCTTATGTGTAATTGTATTGTGCCACATTATTTGTGGAATGTAATTATGTAATTTTCAAATATGGAAAAATGTAAAATGTGTGGAAGCCCAAGGGCCGCACATATAATGTGATAATTCATGTAGAAGCTCAAAGGTCTCATAGGAATTTGAAAAGTCACATGGAAGCTCAAGAGTCATGAGGGGAGATGAAGAGTCACAAGGAAGGTGGAGAGGCATATCGTTTGTTATATATACACCCTCATAGCTCAAGAAAAGGACTTTTGAACTTGGATTCTCAAGCTAGGCATAGGAGAGAAGATTAGTCTTTTGAGAATCAAGCAGTTACTTAATGTTCCACTATTGAAACTAGTGTTGTATAATTGTAATGGTGTATATTGGGATTTTCACTTTATAATTTGAACCTCTTGGAGTCGGCACACTTTCATACATATGTCATGAATGCTTGTAAGACTATTCTTTCATTGTTTTCAATGTATGTTTATGTTTCCACATACTAATTAAAATGAACTATTTCGATGGCTTTAGTATGCATCTTTGAAATGTGCATCTTTTGCTTTCATTATTGTTATTTCTTTGTGAACTATTTTGCAGGATTATTAATTATTCTTTGAGATATATGTGTGTTTATTTATTAAGATAGTACTATTATTTTTCTCTTAAAGACTCACTTTTCCTTCCATTCCATGAAAGAACCATTATACACTTTGCAATTAAATACATCACAAGGATAACTTACTTATTTATCTCGAAATAATATGCATTTCTCTTGTGTCGTTTATTGCAACCAAGGGAAATCTTTAATATTATGGAAATTGTACTTATTTTTTGGTTGGGGCTCCTACTCGAAATGGTGTAAGGTTTAATTGGGACTTCATATCGAGGAGACACTCTAACTGTTGGCGGGATCCAACACCGTCAACACAATGGTTGATCGTTCTACCCCTTTGACATCAATGGAAAAGAATGTTAAGTACTCCCCCTAAAGGGATATAACAAGTCTTTTATTTTAATTGTTGTTGAAACTTAAATCAATTGATACCAATGCAAGGAAGCTCAAGGAGAAGATATGAGACATGCAAAAGTTCCATTTCACTCCTTGTATTGCACTCTTCTCCCCCTAAACTTGTACTACTCTTGATGATCTTAAAGTTCCCCTTGAGCATGGTCTATTTTCTTCTTTCTAACCATAAAACTATCCTTGGACATATCTGGACAGTTTCCCACCTTTTTGGTGAAGAACACTAGTGAAGAGATGAGTGAGACTTCACTCCCAAATTTTACCTCAAGTACTCAAAGGGATCTTGGGAAAGAGTATTGGTGAAGATATTAACAACTTGTTATTTTGTGGATATGTACTCCAACCTCACAATCTAATCAACCACATATTCTCTGAGAAAATGGTATTTTACGAACAAATTCTTGGTTTTTTAGTGAAGAATAGGATTCTTGGATATACTAATAGTACCTTTCTCATCACATATAATGGGAATGGGTTCATCATAAGTTAACTTCATGTCTTGTAATGTTTTCTTCACCCACAAAATCTGAGTGTAACTTGTTTCACCTGCTATGTACTTGGCTTCAACATTAGAAAGTGAGATAGAAGTTTTATTTTTTCTCAAGAAAGCCACCAAAGTATTCTGTAGGAAGAAAGCACCACCACTTGTGCTTTTCCCATTATCGACACTTCCAACCCAATCAACATATAAGTATGTAGTGAAAGAGAAGTTTTTTCCCTTTGGATACCATAGACCAAAGTCCATTGTGGCTCTTAAATACCTAAAAAATTCCTTGGAAGCTAAGAGATGGATTTGTTTGGGGGATGATTGGTACCTTACAACTACACCAACAACTTGCATAGTTCCTAGCGTTGAGGATATTAGGTATAATAGATTTTGAACCATTGATATTAACATTGTTTGATTTACTTCTAGTGATTCATCATCTTTTTTGAGTTTACATCTAGTGACCATAGAAGTACTAACAAAAGAACATTATTCCATCCCAAAGTTCTTTAAAATTTCCTTGAGGTACTTTCCTTGGGAAATAAACATGCATTTTTCTAATTGTGTAATTTGAAAACTAAGGAATAATGGGAGTTCCCCAAGCACAGGCATCTCAAATTCAACTTCAATTTCAACTGCAAACTTTTTGCTAAGTAAATATGCATTACTACCAAAAATGATGTCATCAACATAAACAATAATAACTAAAATATTATCATTTTCATATTTGATACACAAATTACAATCAATTGTCTCTCTTTTGATGCCTTGTTGTTGTATGTGTTTGTCTAATCTTGTATACCATTCCCTGGGTGCTTTCTGTAGTACATGCAATGCTTTTTAAACCTACACATTTCCTCAAGATTGTCTGATAACTAAAAACCTTCTTCAAGCTCACCATTCAAGAATGTTGATTTTACATCCATTTGATAAAATTTGAAATTTTTATGATAGGAAAATGCTAGAAACATTGTAATTGCCTATAATCTTGCTACAAGAGAAAAAGTTTCTTCAAAATCTATTCCTTCAACCTGAGCATAGCCTTTGCATACTAAACTAGCCTTATTTCAAAAAAAAATCCATCCTCATTTATTTTATTTCTAAGACCCATTTTGTACTAATGATGTCTTTATTAATTGGTCTTGGAACTAATTCCCACGTTTGATTTTTCTCAATTTGATTTAATTCCTCTTTCATGGATTTTATCCAATGTTTATCCTAATATCCTAAGAAAACATTTGAGCTCGATCATGGAAAACATAGCAATATGTGCTTGACCATGGTTATTTATTAATATTCTTTGAGTTTGGACTCCTACTTCCATATTACCAACAATCTGATATGTAGGGTGATACTTTTGTACATGCCTTAAAGAAGTTTTTAGGTGAGTGCATACTTCATATCCTTATTCTTCTTATTCTCTTAGTACTTCAAGATGATCATCTTCATCTTCAATATTGGTTTGATAAGCCAGGATAATATGTCTTGGATGATTTGTTTTGAGAGATAAATTTGCATCCACTCTTACATCAATGTTGTCTACAATCTTGCATAATATTTTATTGTAGCATCTATAGGTTTTTCTCCTATTTGAATGTCCTAAAAGTATCCCATCATAAGTTCTAGAATCAAACTAAACCAAATTGTCATCATTATTCTTGATGTAACACTTGTTGTCAAAGACTTTGAAATGCTTTATTGAGGCTGGTTTTACATCCCATAATTAACATTGTGTCTTTTCGTTGTTTGGAAGGAGGTGTGCTTTATTTGAAATATGGACTATTGTATCAACAACTTCAACTCAAAAAGTATTTGGTAGATTTATTTCATCAAATATTGCTCTTTCCATTTTCTACACTCATCTATTTTTCCTTCAAGCCACACCATTTTGTTATGGGGTGTTTGCAATTGTGAATTGTCTTCTTATTCCATGTTCCTCACAAAAAAATTCAAATTAATTTGAAGTAAAGTCCCCACCCCTATCTAACCTTAAACAATTTAATTTATGATAAGTTTGGTTTTTAGCGAGGGATGTGAAGGCTTTAAACATTTCAAATGCTTCAAATTTCTCCTTTAAAACAACAACTCAAATAAGCCTAGTATAATCATCAGTAATCAACATAAAGTATCAGTCACCACTCATGGTTTCAATTCTTGAAGGTCCACATAAGTTTTTATGAACTAGTTGTAGAGGCTTGGTAGATGAGTTTTCTTTAGTCTTGAAGGGCACTCAAATTTCCTTGCCAACTTGGCATGATTTACAAACGGTATTGCTTAGCTTTGAAATGTTTGGCAAGTCCCTTAAAGGTTTCTTTCTATTGAGCTTCACTATATGATCAAATTTTAAGTGTCCCAACCTTCTATGTCATAACTAGCTCTCATTAAGCTTCCCCAAACATCATTTTTCATTTCTCTCATTTAGTATGTACATTTTTCTTGGTGTTCTCATAGCCTTTGCTACTACTTTATCCAAATCTTTTATCTTTATTTCATGGCATTTGGAATGAAAAGTGACATCATACCCTTGGTCGCATAGTTGACTCACACTCAACAAGTTATGTTTGAGTCCATCCACAAAGAGAAAATTTGATCCCTAGCTTTTCCATTGTCGAAGCTAACTGTGTCTTTGCCCGTGATCTTTCCTAGAGCATCATTCCCATAAGTAACATTGCCTACTTTATCTTCTCTTAGTGACAAAAATTTACTTCTATCTCCAGCCATATGTTTGGAGCATCCACTGTGCACATACCAATCATTGCCTTGGTTTGGGGCATATAAGACAATCCCACATTCCTCTTTCTTTATTTTCCTTTTCTTCCTCCATATTTTGAGTCCTTGTGCTTGCCTAATCTGAGGGGATGATCTATGTTTCTTGGTTATAAACTTAGCTTCTTTATGTTTGTAGTTATGACAATTATAGTATTAAATATAATCAAATAAAGAAGAAAAATGGTTTTGTCTCTAATATAATTTCTATATGGATTTACAAATATGCTATCATTGTTTGACTAAAAAGATTTATTTCTTTTATTTTTGATTTGATTATTTCCAAGGTATGCTCTACAATTTACATCTATATGTCAAAAATTTGTACATGAATAATAGTAACCATAGAATATATTTTGATATTTGGGAGCAATTTTCCTTTGAGGATATAATTTGTTGATTCTTTGATGGCTTCCTCTTTGAGGGAAATGAGGTCTTTGTTGATTTCTTGCTTTTCTAGCTTGATCTTTGTGGCTATTTGAATTGTTGTAGCTTGCACACATTTATTGTTGTTGGCTTTTATTGGTGTCTCATATTACCTTGTTGCTATGTTCTTCTCTTTGTTGTTCTTGTTTGTTGTTATTTCCTTGGGTTATATTTCTATTACATCCATTTAGTGGTTTAATGAAGCTGATTTGTTCTTTATCTTCAGATTTCTTTGTGCTTATCTCTCCTTAATAAACGAAATCAGTAATGATGAGAGAAGATATTTGAATACTAAGAATTTCATCTAATTTTTCAGATCCTTTAATGTACTTTAATTTTGGTTTAGATAAGAATTGGTTTTTTCTAATTCCTTGCTAAGGGAGACAATCTCTTCCTCTAGCTTTTCACATTCCTTTCCCTTCTCTTTTAGATGTAATAAAGTATCTTCAATCTTCTTTTCTTCATCCAATTCTACTTTTAGAAGAAGAAATGATGGATCCTCATATTTGTGCTCTTCTCTTATGTTGATGTCACTTTTGTCAATGTTTGACTTTTCAGGCTTGACTAGATCTCCCGCCTCACAACATTCTTGCAATCTATGTCATTGCACCCTCTAACATTTTCGTCTGCTTTGCTTCCTATTCTTGTTTGTGTAAATCTGGCATGGCCTATCATGTAGATTGCACATGAGTTTGAAGCAAAAAAGAAAAAACACCCCCTTTTCTTAAACCTATAAAAAAGAACTTGGTCTCCTTCCTTAAAAGAGGCTACATCAAGTTGAAATTTCAAAACATCTTCAAGGTTATTTGCATTAGTGTACAACTTTTGTTATAAAAGTTGGTTCTCTCCCTTACCAATCTCTCATGCACCTTTGTGTATTATAAATTTCAATGTATACTCACTCCACATGATATATCTTATTTTCATTCCTTATAATAATAAAAATATAGCTTCTTTATGTATTATAAAGTTCAATGTATACTCACTCCACATGATATATCTTATGTTCATGCCTTATAATAAATAAAAATTATAGCTTCTCTCTCGGACCCTTTGGTGTCGTCGGTTCATTATTATAAAAGGTGAATATGTATTATGAAAGCTGCGGGGTCATACACCAAGCGGTCATTCGGGTCAAGGTCCTATGAGAAGGGGTTAAAATGTTTCTTTTTTTAAATGACATGGTGGAAAAAACATGTCTCTCGGAAACTTTGATATTACAATCATAGTTTACGCTATTCTGGAAATTTGACTTATGTCCATGAACACTGGCTTATATGCGTACAAGTAGTTCCATAATCCCACACAACCATAAGCGCGCTACCATCATCGACTCAAAGGGCTATAGATAGTGGGATTTTTATAGTGGATTTGACTTGTTCATGGTCCATGTGGGATTTATGCCTTCAAATGTTTTGTTTTCAAAAAACATAAATTCAATGGGTTATAGATAGTGGTATTTTTATAGTGGATTTGACTTACTCACGGTCCATGTGGGATTTAATGCCTTCAAATGTTTTGTTTTAAAAAACCAAAAATTCAAGGATCCATGATCCGAGTATTTGAACATGTAACACACACATAGAGTCCATCATATGCACATTATTATCATCAGATAAAGAAAGCATCAATAGTGATATGTCTACCATATGTTACACCTGCCTGCAGTATATGTGGGACTTATGATAACCAACAAGCAGTGTGTTTTTCACATGCTTTTGACGTTGGTTGGGATATTTATTTGGCAAAATTTTACCATCACTTGGGTGATATCATTAGATGAGGATATGAATCGTTAGCTTTTCAATGAATTTGGATAGGGATAAAAAACTATCCAATCTCCAAAACTATAAACGAATATGAAAGAATGACTACAGTGAGACTAAATTAAACTGGACAAACTAAATCTCAACTAGGACACTTGGATGGATGGTTTTGACACCTAGCAAGTGGTTGGAACTAGATTCTACAACACTCCCCCTTAATTACAACCACATAGAAATTTAATTAATATGCATGTTGGTCTATGTCTCAGCTAGGCTTACTTTTCTTCTTCTCTTTTTCTAGATCCTATAGCCTCTAAATTATTTGAGCCTTTTCTTCTTGTTGTATCCTTCAAACCTTCATTTGCTAGTGCAGGTCGTCTATAGTTACAGGTTGTCTAAGCATGTCCTGGACTTCTTAAAAAATTGGTTTGTATGTGGACTGCTACCACATGTTATCTTTTGTTGTGTTCTTCTCATCATCAATTTGTTGCAACATAAGACCATAATACAATTTCATCTCTTCAGGACTCCAATACCTGAAAATTTCATTAATTTATTCGTCATCCAAGTTGTCTTCAAGGTTCATTGCTGCAAATTCTATGCAAACCTCATCTAGACATGGTGTTGTAATCCATGCTTCAAGGAAACTTAATTCTTCTTCATAATTGTCCTATTTACCTACACATTGGAAATAAATGGTAAGTGTAAAAAGATTTGCAGAACCATATTGGTTATGTTCCTTCTTCTCTGTAATGAGAACTTTCCCCTATTGCACTTCCAACTTTGCTTCTGCCTCTATCTCTATTTTATCTTTGTGGGCTTCCTTCTTTGCTTCTGCCTCAATCTCCTTCTCTAACTATGTCTCTCTTATTTTCCTCTTCCACTTCCTTACTAACATGTGCTTCTGCAAATAGGTTGTCTTCCATTTGGTTTTCAGATTCAATTGGGACTATCTCACCAAATAGCATCATGTCAATATGATGTTTTTGTTGCATCATCTGCAACCATTCATCTTTAGTCAACAAATCTTCATCAAAGTTTACATCAACAATATTAATTGTTGGATTCACCATAGCATTGACTGCTCCAATGGTAGCTTCACTGTCATCAACAAGTTCTTTTATTGGATTCACCAAATTGTCATCAACAAGCTCTATTGTCGGATTCACCATATTTTCATCAACAAGCTAAATAATGTCATTTGTGATGGCTATGATGAACATAGGTCGAATCATGATTTTGATGATAGCTTCCTTGACATGCACGATGAGTTTTTCTTTGGGGATATTGTTAGAGAGGATTTTACCTTCAGTCTTGGGGATTCCTTGTCAAACTGTTTGATTTAACTTGAGATATTTGTGTTTGAAATGTCTAAGATACTTTGTAATCTGAATGATGTTCAGGATCAAATTGAATTTCTTAATATAAACCTTGGGCATATCATGGATGAATCCTTTTGTCTTTCCAGTGTATGTGAATGTAAGAACAAACTTGTTGGCTGACACATCATGTAAGATGACCGACAATATTCCTGGCTTCTTGTTAAGCCATTGTTACCACAACCCATGTTTTTTGGTTGGCAGGACAATTGTCCTTGCCTAATTTTTACCCAACAAGACATAAACCTTGCATGCAAGAATCATGACTCTTTTGTTTACATCAAGTTTCATCCTGTGTGAATATTATGTCTTAAAGTCTTAACTTTGTACATAAATAAGCCCTTTTTAAAAATAAAAAATAATAATACATAAAGACATTAAAAAAAATGGTTTATTTGCTTTCTATGTTTTTGAGCCTTGCTTTCATTCTAGTTAGGATTTTTCTTTCTTTTTCCTTTGTTTTTGTTATGGTTTTTCCTTATGATTTTCCATTTGGTGCTTTTTTCTTTATATCTCAATCATTAGTTGTCTCTGTTTCCTTTCTCCCCATTCACTTTGGTCATCACGAGGTTGAAGGTATCCTAGTTGATTTTAAATGAGTCAAAGCAAGAAGAGAAAATAGTATGCATAATTTAGCATTGACGTATTAGTGTTTGATGAGAACCGAAGATGCAGGAAAACCTTAAATCTGTCCCATGCTCATCCTTACAAAGCATGTTTGATCTAACTTTGGCTTGCTTACATGGAAGCTCCTACCTGAACGAAATCGTCGTCCTTCTTTTCGACTTCTTTTCCTTCCCCTTCTTTCTTTGCATTCTTGGGTGTAATGGCTAGCCCATGTGTGGCCTACTGAAGATGTGTCTTCTTCTGTAGTGGTGACATTTTTGTTCTCCTTCATGACATCTTACATTTTGACAAACTTACTCCATCTTTCCTACTTTCTTGGCTCCTTAGTTCCATGAATTCCTTTCTTATGCACTACTGTAAGCAATGTGATTTGTTGGTTGGTAGATGATGATGACACTTTCATCAATTCTTAACTATTCAAGCTCGACTAGATCTCTCACCTCACCGAATTCTTGCAATATACATCGATGCACCCTATAACGTTTTCATCCACTTTGTCTCCTAGTCCTATTTGTGTAAATTTTGCATGGCCTATCATGTAGATTACTCATGAATTTCAACCAAAAAAGAAAAAGGACCCCCAGTTTTCCTAAACCTACAAAAAGGAACTTGGTCTCCTTCCTTAAAAGAGGTTACATCAAGTAGTTGTTCCAAGACCCCGCACAACCATAAGTGTGTTTCCATCATCAACTCAAAGGGGAAGAGACAGTGGTATTTGTTGGCATTATGTTTTCTGGTATGACTGTATGTTACAGATGTTGTACTTGATGGCAACTCCAGTGGTAAGGCTCTCAGTTTGTTGAAAATTAAGAAGGACGCAAGCAATCGGTTCAGAAAGTGCGTCCCCGCAGGTATACCATGCAGAACCCGCGTCTAGGGACGCCGGCCAGCCGTTCAGGGGGTGCGTCTACCCAGTGCACACATTTCAAGGCAGAGAAAAGCACGTGGGGGTTTCTTGTGTGGTATCTAGCCGACGGTTTTGTGTTTCTATGGTGTCGGCTCGTGGTATTGTTCCATGTTTTGGGGAGGAGCTTGCCTATATAAAGCAAAGGAGTTCATTTGGATTGAGCAATTGTCTTGTGTTGAATATCTCATTTGGTGAGATCTAGTCCAGATCTAAGAGGGCGAATCTTCTAATGGATTGTGATCTCTATGGCGCATGATTAGATCTATAGATCTGACTGTTTGGGTTTGTCCTGAAGCCTTCATATTATTTATATCTGAAGGGTCGCAGGTTCAGTGAAGGGAAAGTGCGCCGGGACGCAGGTACTGTAAAGGGCAAGTGCGCCGAGACGCAGCACAGTAGAGAGAGACCTGCGTGGGGACGCAGGGTGATCAAGGTTCAGATGCGTCTCTGAAGCAGAAGGACGCGGCGCGACAGTGTTTTCAGGTGCGTCTCTGTAGCGAAAGACGCGGCGTGATAGTATCTTTGGGTGCGTCTTTGAAGCAACAGAACGCAGAGCAGTCAAAGGAACAGTGCGTGGGCACGCAGCGGAGCAGAAGGATATCTGCGTGTGGACGCAGAGTAGCAGAAGGTTAACGGCGTCTGGTCGCAGGCCACAGAAAGAAAAACTGCGTCTCTATTTTAAGATGTTCTGTTGATTGAATTTCTCTGTTGATAAGGTGTTCTGGGTTAGTTCTGTTATTGCTAATCTGATATCTGTAGTGATCTATATCTGTTATGTACTTGTTGATCATCTGATGCTTTATGAAAAGAAGTAGGGGGTTGTAGCTCCCTTCCAGGAGTAGACTGGAAAACGAGAGAGAGAGAGAGTTGTAGCTCTCTGCAGGTTGCAGCCTGCGTACTGGTAAAGGACTGCACCAGTACAAAATCATTGTAAAAGAAGTTTCTAAATTGAAAGAAGATAGAGACATATTGCAGCAGGTGGTTTTCACCCACATTGGGTTTCCACCTTACATCTTGTGTTCTTTGGTGTGACTATCTGTTTTTCATGCTCATTATTTTATGGTACTGACATGCTAAAATAATTCAAAGATCAAATAAGGAAGATTTATTAAATTGCTAGATAATACTGATTCACCCCCCCTCTCAGTATTATTTCCAACAATTGGTATCAGAGCAGGTCCTTCAGAGAAGCTTGATCGCTTGAAGGTAGATCGTTCATCATGAGCAACTACGAGAGAGAAGCATCAATCAGGCCACCGATTTTCGATGGGACAAACTTCAATTATTGGAAGGTAAGAGTTACTGCATATCTTCAATCTCTTGGTACAGAAGTTTGGGACATTGTAGAAATAGGCTATGCTTTTCCTTCAGCTACTCCTACAGATCCAGCCGAGAAAAAGAAGTATGAAACAAATGCAAAAGCAGTCAGTACTTTATTAGGAAGTATATCCCAAACAGAATTCATGAAGGTAATGCACTTCAAATCAGCAAAAGAGATATGGGACAAAATGGTCACGAGCTATGAAGGAGATGAACAGGTAAAACAAGCTAAACTTCAAACTCTCAGGATTCAATATGAGACTCTCAAGATGTATAATGATGAAAGTGTGGCTAATTATTTTCTTCGGGTAGATGAGATTGTTAATTGTATGAAAAATTTGGGTGAAGAAATAAAAGAGGCTATAGTAGTTCAAAAGATTCTAAGATCATTATCCCCCAAGTTTGAATCTAAAGTATCTGCAATAGAAGAAAAGGAAAATCTCCGTGTTCTCACTATGTCTCAGCTACATGGAATTCTAACTGCTTATGAAATGAGAAAGGGAGGTCCATCAGACAGAAGGGAAGCTGCTTTTAAGGCATCAGGCAAAGAAGATTACTATGAAGCAAGCCATGTTCCAGAAGAAGAGGAAGAAGAATCAAATTTTGTCAGAAATCTTCAAAGGGGTTCTGGAAGGTTCAGAGGTAAGCTACCTTTCAAATGCTTTGCTTGTGGAAGAGTAGGTCATTATGCTGCAAAATGTCCTTATAAGGATAAAGGAAAGGAACCTGCTAGATGGAACAAGAAACAAAGTGCAAATAAGAAAAGCTACTACACCCATGAAGATAGTGATGGCTTATCAAACAGTGATGAAGATGAACAAGGTAATAAATATAAGTTGTTAATGGCATTTGAAGATGATGATTATGAGGATGCTGTAGATGTGGATAATCTCTATGATGAAATTACTAGACTCAAGAGATGTATAGAAGAAAAGAATGTGATCATTGATACTCTGCAATTTCAAATTGATGAAAAGGAAAAACATCTTGAAAAACTAGAAGGTGAAATTGTTGGTCTCAGAAAAGAAATTGAGAAAACAAAAGCTATTAATCTTAAGTTTGTCAAAGGATCTGAAACTTTGGATGAGATTATCAATGTGCAGTGGTCTCCTCTGAACAAGACAGGTTTGGGCTATAATGGAGAAACCTCTCAAGCATCCACCTCAAAAAGTTATCTTGATGCAGCAAGAAGAAATGAGCAGAAGAACAATGAAGATAATCAGGTAAAGCAGGGACGAATTACAAATAGAAACTATCAGGGACAATCCATCTTAAGGGTGAACAAAAGCTACAACCAGCCACAGGTAAAATCTTCTCAGTTTGGTTCAAGAATAGATGAAAATAGAAATTACAATCAGTTGGCTGGTAGATTCAATAACCGCAGAAGCTTCTTCAATGGACAATGTTTTTCTTGCCATAACTTTGGTCACAAAGCAGCTCAATGTGTTGCATATAAAACAATCATGACTAGGGAAGCTCAAAAACAAAGAAGTATGACAGGGATTACAAAAAGGACCTATAACAACTTTTCGGCTCTTGAAAATGAAGTTGAATGTTCTATTTGCAATAATTTTGGTCATGAAGACTCTGAATGCAGGAGCAGGTTTCAGGAGAAAAAGGAACAAGAAGGGAAAAAGGAACAAGCCACAAGCACCAAAACATGGAGAATAAAGGAACCTCAAACAGAAAGATGTGGGATAGCATTTTTTGCAGAAGGACAGGAAGATCTATGGTACATTGACAGTGGATGTTTGAAACATATGACAGGTGACAAAGAAAAACTTGAATCTTATTCTACTTTAGAAAAGGGAAAGAAAGTTTCTTTTGGAAATGATACTCCTGCAACTATAAAAGGAAAAGGTATTGCTCCTTTAAAAGAAAAGGTCAAGGCTGGAAATGTTTTGTATGTTGATGGATTGAAGCATAATCTACTAAGTGTCAGCCAGATGTGTGATCAAAAAACCGAGGTTATTTTCAGATCAAATGGATGTCTTGTTCGTGATCTTGATATAGGTAAAACAGTACTCAAAGGCAAAAGAACTCCAAATAATCTGTACATATTTGAAGAAGGACAACAACAATGCTATCTAAGCAAGGATGAAGAGCACTGGTTATGGCATCGAAGGTTGGGACATCTAAGCTTCTCACAAATAAGGAAAGCATGCAAATATCAGGCAGTTCGCGATCTTCCAGATATCAAAATTCCTGACAACACCATATGCAGATCATGTCAGTTTGGAAAACAAACCAGGACTAACTTTCCAGAGAAAGAAGGATCAGCTAGCATGCCTCTTGAGCTAGTACATACAGATACATGTGGTCCATTCAGGAAAAGAACACCTAGAGGAGAGGAATACTTGATATTATTTATTGACGATTTCTCCAGGTTTGTCTGGTTAGGACTTATGAAGCACAAAGATGAAGCATTCGAAAAATTCAAATCCTTCAAAGCTTTGGTTGAAAATGAATCAGGTCACAAAATTAAGTGCCTCAGATCCGACAGAGGTGGGGAATTTACTTCAAATGAATTTTTCGATTTCTGTGATGAACATGGGATAAGGAGAGAATTCTCTACAGCTAGAACTCCTCAGCAAAATGGAGTTGTTGAAAGAATGAACAGAACAATCCAACAAATGGCTCGTGCTATGCTTGATGAATCAGGAACTCCCGCAACTTTCTGGGGTGAAGCTGCACATGCTGCGGTTGTTATTCTCAACAAAACAAATGTCCGGGTGAACAGCACTCAAACTCCTCATGAGCTTTGGAGTGGCAGGACTCCTTCGGTAAAGCACTTCAAAATCTTTGGGAGCAAATGCTATATCAAGAATACTGATGAGCAGCTTGGCAAAATTGAACCTAGAGCAGATGAAGGCATTCTTCTTGGCTATTCTCCACATAGCAAAGCATACAAATGCTACAATAAAAGACTTGGCAGAATTGTTGACAGCATTGATGTAGTGGTTGATGAGAAGGGATATATTCCTAGACAAGTACATCATGAAGATATAGAAGAAGATGAAGGCTACCCTCAAAGACAGAATAATGAAGAAGAAGAACCCCAAGGAGAACCTCAAGAAGAACCAGAGGAGCAGACAAGAATAGAAGAGAAAACTCCATCCAGATATGTTCAGAAGAATCATCCAGAATCTCAGATTGTGGGGCAGAAAGAAGCAGGTGTACAAACAAGAAGAACAGTTGCAGAAGCCTCAAGCTATTTGGCATTACTCTCCTCTACTGAACCACAAAATGTGAAAGAAGCATGCAAAGATGAATGTTGGGTGAAAGCAATGGATGAAGAACTTGAGCAAATCGAAAAGAACAACACTTGGGAGCTGGTTCCTAGACCAAAGGATAAGAATGTTATCGGAACAAAATGGGTCTTCAAAAATAAATTGAATGAAAATGGAGAAGTAATTAGAAACAAAGCCAGACTTGTTTGTAAAGGGTATGCGCAGCAAGAAGGAATAGACTTTGAAGAAACTTTTGCTCCTGTTGCAAGACTTGAGGCCATCCGAATGTTCCTTGCTCTCTCAAGTTTTCAAAACTTCAAAGTATTTCAAATGGACGTGAAATCAGCCTTTCTGAATGGAGACTTGGAAGAAGAAGTGTACATTGAACAGCCAGATGGGTTCATTCTTGGAAATGATCCAAATCTTGTATGCCGATTGAAAAAGGCTCTCTATGGTCTCAAACAAGCTCCAAGGGCTTGGTACTATCGGTTGGACAAATATCTTCATCAACAAGGTTTCTCAAAAGGTTCAGCAGATAGCAATCTGTATATAAAAGTTGAAAATGACAAATTGCTAATACTTGTTGTGTATGTAGATGACATTATCTTTGGCAGCAATGAAGAAGCTATGAGTCAAAGCTTTGCCTCGGTCATGCAGAAAGAATTTGAAATGTCCTTGCTAGGAGAACTGACATATTTCCTTGGTTTGCAAATCCAACAAAAGGAAGGAGGAATCTTTTTATCTCAAACCAAGTATCTCAAGCAGATTTTGAAGAAATATGGCATGGAAGATGCAAAACCAGTATGTACACCCATGGTCACAGGATGTAGTCTCAGTGCAAATGATGAATCTGCAGCAGTACATCAACCAACCTACAGATCTATGATTGGAAGTTTACTATATTTGACAGGTACCCGACCGGACATCATGCATGCAGTTGGAATAGTTGGAAGATTTCAGGCAAATCCGAAGGAGACTCATCTTCAGGCAGTAAAGAGAATTTTCAAATATCTTCAAGGGACTCAAAATTATGGCTTATGGTATCCTAGAGATACAGATCTTACTCTTCATGCTTATACAGATGCAGATTGGGCCGGAAGCGTGGATGACAGGAAAAGCACAAGTGGTGGTGCGTTCTTTATGGGTTCCAGACTGGTATCTTGGTTCAGCAAGAAACAGAGTTCCATTGCCTTATCTACAGCTGAAGCAGAATATGTTGCTGCTGCATCTTGTTGCACCCAACTCCTTTGGATGATGCAGACTTTGCAGGATTTTCAAATCACTTGTACTCCACCAATCCCCATCTTATGTGATAATACAAGTGCAATCAGCATCTCAAAGAACCCTGTTATGCATTCAAAAACCAAGCACATACCAATCAAGTACCATTTTCTCCGGGAACAAGTGCTTGAACAGAAATTCAAGTTGGAATATGTTCCTTCCAAGGAACAAGTTGCTGATATTCTCACCAAACCATTGCCCAGGGACACATTTGAATACCTCAGGCAAAAGCTGGGGGTTGTTGATGCATCATCTTATTGTTGAACATCTTCTTATTGGTGGTACAAGGCTCAGGGGGAGCACATAATGCATTGTTGGCATTATGGAGAAGGAGATCTTGGAAATAGCTGCAATATGTCTCTATCTCTTTCATGGTGGATTTCTGGTTATTTGTTGCAGATCTGGAGGAGCATGAGCTAAGGGGGAGCATACCCTTTGCCCTTGATGTCAAAGGGGGAGAATGAAGCTGAAGCTTGTAAGGTTGAGGTTGCCATCAAGTCCAAAGGGGGAGATTGTTGGCATTATGTTTTCTGGTATGACTGTATGTTACAGATGTTGTACTTGATGGCAACTCCAGTGGTAAGGCTCTCAGTTTGTTGAAAATTAAGAAGGACGCAGGCAATCGGTTCAGAAAGTGCGTCCCCGCAGGTATACCATGCAGAACCCGCGTCCAGGGACGCCGACCAGCCGTTCAGGGGGTGCGTCTACCCAGTGCACACATTTCAAGGCAGAGAAAAGCACGTGGGGGTTTCTTGTGTGGTATCTAGCTGACGGTTTTGTGTTTCTATGGTGTCGGCTCGTGGTATTGTTCCATGTTTTGGGGAGGAGCTTGCCTATATAAAGCAAAGGAGTTCATTTGGATTGAGCAATTGTCTTGTGTTGAATATCTCATTTGGTGAGATCTAGTCCAGATCTAAGAGGGCGAATCTTCTAATGGACTGTGATCTCTATGGCGCATGATCAGATCTATAGATCTGACTGTTTGGGTTTGTCCTGAAGCCTTCATATTATTTATATCTGAAGGGTCGCAGGTTCAGTGAAGGGAAAGTGCGCCGGGACGCAGGTACTGTAAAGGGCAAGTGCGCCGAGACGCAGCACAGTAGAGAGAGACCTGCGTGGGGACGCAGGGTGATCAAGGTTCAGATGCGTCTCTAAAGCAGAAGGACGCGGCGCGACAGTGTTTTCAGGTGCGTCTCTGTAGCGAAAGACGCGGTGTGATAGTATCTTTGGGTGCGTCTTTGAAGCAACAGAACGCAGAGCAGTCAAAGGAACAGTGCGTGGGCACGCAGTGGAGCAGAAGGATATCTGCGTGTGGACGCAGAGTAGCAGAAGGTTAACGGCGTCTGGTCGCAGGCCACAGAAAGAAAAACTGCGTCTCTGTTTTAAGATGTTCTGTTGATTGAATTTCTCTGTTGATAAGGTGTTCTGGGTTAGTTCTGTTATTGTTGATCTGATATCTGTAGTGATCTATATCTGTTATGTACTTGTTGATCATCTGATGCTTTATGAAAAGAAGTAGGGGGTTGTAGCTCCCTTCCAGGAGTAGACTGGAAAACGAGAGAGAGAGAGAGAGTTGTAGCTCTCTGCAGGTTGCAGCCTGCGTACTGGTAAAGGACTGCACCAGTACAAAATCATTGTAAAAGAAGTTTCTAAATTGAAAGAAGATAGAGACATATTGCAGCAGGTGGTTTTCACCCACATTGGGTTTCCACCTTACATCTTGTGTTCTTTGGTGTGACTATCTGTTTTTCATGCTCATTATTTTATGGTACTGACATGCTAAAATAATTCAAAGATCAAATAAGGAAGATTTATTAAATTGCTAGATAATACTGATTCACCCCCCCTCTCAGTATTATTTCCAACAGTATTTTTATAGTGGATTTGACTTGGCCATGGTTCATGTGGGATTTATGCCTTCAAATGTTTAAAAAAAAAGAAAAGATATTAAAGTATCCACGATCTCAGTTTTATATATCTATGCGATAATGCGAGTCAACAGACACCAAGACTAGTGTATGCACGTTATTATTATCATATAAAGAAGGCATCAACGGTGATGTGTCTACCATAGGAATGTAGAAATTCCTTGTAGATTCAAACTGCTTATGTGATTTTCTAAAACAAAAGACTTGAATCTACTCTACTCATCAGCAGAAACAATTATTTGATCGAGAAATCACAAATCATAACAGAGAAAGAATTCAATCAACACATTACACAATGATTTCCTGTGGAAATCCACAGTTAAAAACCCCTACTATCTGTATATTGCATTAGTCAGAAAATATGAGAAGATTACAATGATTTTCTTAAGTCCGAGCAACCTTTGCACTATCTCTATCTGTCCCATTTCTTCCTAGACAAGCCTGCGCCAATACTTAACCAAATTTCTGCTTGCCCAAGTCCCTATTTCCTTAAATTGTTTCCTTGGGAATTAGCCCCTATTAATTAGGGAAATTCCTCAATTGGAATTGCACAATCCTCGTAGGCCTTCCTTTCACTGCATGCACCATCTGTACAATTTAGATGATTAGACAACTAATAGTACACTGTCCTTGAAATCCAATATCAATTGGGTAACTCTTAGATCTGACATGCATGAGTTATTTATGAGTGAATCATCAATTAACTAGTTGAACACATGAAGCAGCACCCCACTTTCTGAGCCCCTACTAGTTCCTCCATCAGTTGGAGCTAGTTTAATTGACTTTAACTTAGCTAAACTAGATTAATTAATTACAACTCAAAATAACCTCAACCAGGGCTCCTATAAAGTAGAGACCCTCTACATGACTAAAGTTAGACCCTCAACTTGAATTAACTGAGCCAACTAAGTCAAATTAACTTAGCTAACTCATACAAGTTGTCTTGTGATGTGAAATTACAATTTTATTCCTAATTTAATTCAAGGGAAAAATTAAATCAAAATTTTCTTGTTGCATTTTCAACAAGGAAAATGCTAGAAACATTCTAATTGTCTCTAATCTTGCTACAAGAGAAAAAATTTCTTCAAAATCTATTCCTTCAACCTGATCATAGCCTTTGCATACTAAACTAGTATCATTTCGAACAAGTTGTCCATCCTCATTTATTTTATTTCTAAAGACCCATTTTGTACCAATGATATCTTTATTCATTGTTCTTGGAACTAGTTCCCACGTTTGATTTTTCTTGATTTGATTTAATTCCTCTTTCATGGCTTTTATCCAATGTTTATCCTAACTATCCTAAGAAAAATCTTTGAGTTCAATCCTGGACAACATAGAAATATGTGCTTGACCGGGGTTATTTATTAATCTTCTTTGAGTTTGGACTCCTACTTCCATATTACCAACAATATGATATGTAGGGTGATACTTTTGTACATACCTTAAAGGAGTTTTTGGGTGAGTGTGCACTTCCTATCCTTCTTCTTCTTCTTCTCTTGGTTCTTCAAGATGTTCATCTTCATCTTCACTATTGGTTTGATAAGGCAAGATGATATGTCTTGGATGATTTGTTTTGAGAGATAAACTTGCATCCACTCTTACACCAATGTTGTCTACAATCTTGCATAATCCTTTATTTTAACATCCATAGCTTTTTCTCCTAGTTGAATATCCTAAAAATATCCCTTCATAAGCTCTAGAATCAAACTAAACCAAATTGTCATCATTATTCTTGATGTAACACTTGTTTTCAAAGACTTTGAAATGCTTTATTGAGGTTGATTTTACATACCATAATTCATAGTGTGTCTTTTCGTTGTTTGGAAGGAGGTGTTATTTATTTAAAATATGGACTATTGTATAAACAACTTCAGCTCAAAAAGTATTTGGCAGATTTATTTCATCAAACGTTGTTCTTGCCATTTGCTACACTCATCTATTTTTCCTTAAAGTCACACCATTTTGTTATGGGGTGTTTGCAATTGTGAATTGTCTTCTTATTCCACGTTCCTCAAAAAAAATTCAAATTAATTTGATGTAAAATCCACACCCCTATCTAACCTTAAACAATTATTTATGATAAGTGGATATAAAGGTTTTAAACATTTCAAATACTTCAAATTTCTCCTTTAAAACAACAACTCAAATAAGTCTGGCATAATCATCAGTAATCAACATAAAGTATCACTCACCACTCACGGTTTCAGTTCTTGAAGGCCCATGTAAGTTTGTATGAACTAGTTGTAGAGGCCTGGTAGATGAGTTTTCTTTAGTCTTGACGAGCACTCAAACTTCCTTGCCAATTTGGCATGATTTACAAATTGTATTGCTTAGCTTTGAAATGTTTAGCAAGGCCCTTAAAGGTTTCTTTCTATTGAGCTTCACTATATGATCAAATTTTAAGTGTCCCAACCTTCTATGTCATAAGTAGCTCTCATTAAGCTTCCCCAAACATCATTTTTCATTTCTCTCATTTAGTATGTACATGTTTTTTGGTGTTCTCATAGCATTTTCTACTACTTTATCCAAATCTTTTATCTTTATTTCACGGCCTTTGGAATGAAAAGTGACATCATACCCTTGGTCACATAGTTGACTCACACTCAACAAGCTATGTTTGAGTCCATCCAAAAAGAGAAAATTTCGAGCCTTACCTTTTCCATTGTCCAAGCTAATTGTGTCTTTGCCCGTTATCTTTCCTCGAGCATCATTCTCATAAGTAACATTTCCTACTTTATCTTCTCTTAGTGACAAAAATTTACTCCTATCTCAAGTCATATGTTTGGAGCATCCATTATCCACATACCAATGGTTGCCTCGGTTTTGGGCATTTAAGACAATCCCACATTTCTCTTTCTTTTTTTTCCTTTTATTCTTCCATGTTTTGAGTCCTTGTGCTTACCTGATGTGAGGGGATGGTCTATATTTCTTGGTTATACAATTAGCTTCTTTATGTTAGTAGTTATGAGAATTATAGTATTAAATATAATCAAATAAAGAAGAAAAATGAGTGTTGTCTCTGATATCATTTCTATATGGATTTACAAATATGTTATCGTTGTTTTACTGAAAAGATTTATTTCTTTTATTTATGTTTTGAATTATTTCCAAGGTATGTTCTACAATTCACAACCATATGTCCAAAATTTGTACATGAATAACATAAACCATAGAATATATTTTGGTATTTGGGAGCAATTTTCCTTTTAGGACATAATTTGTTGATTCTTTGATGGCTTCCTTTTTTAGGGAAATGAGGTCTTTGTTGTGTTAGAGCCAAGACTTGCCTCAGGCTGAAAAGGAAGGATCCAGGGCCAACATCAAACCACGCTCAGCCTCGTAGCTAGCCCTACGAGGACAAGAGAGGGCTCTCTCTGGGTCAATCTCAGAAAAAGATGATCGATGGGGCTTGAGATGACTGATTTAACAACTGATCTTAGGCTAGGTATAAAGTGCAAAGATTTTATTTAAGTTTTTTGGGGGTTTTGTTGGAAAAAAGGGACAGGCAAATTTTGGGTTCGGGGATGAGGCCAGATTTTTGCAAAGTTCAGGTAGGGGCAAGATAGGCAGTAGTTTTAATGCTTTGGATTGAATGAATGGGTGGATCATACTGGTGAGGAGCCAAGGAGGGCAAGAGGGTCTCAAGGGTCCTCCTCAAATAGATGAAAACATGAAGAATTAAACAAAATATCAAGGCAGAGCATAGCAGTCCAATGAATTCTACCTTAATCACTCATTTGTTTAATTGCAGAAGACAAGAGAAGGGAAAATGATACACATAAACATCAGTAAACTTACAATTACTTAGAGAAAAACACCATCAAAACACAGAGCCACATGGATCCCAACAAGTGCTGCAAAACCCTGGTCTTTCCTTTGCCAAAATTGCAGAAATAAAATGTACAATAGAGTGCCAAGCAATCCCAAGTATCCAACCATGGAAATGACTTAGAAATTACATAATATAGACAAGCCTAACTCCTTCCCATGCCTCTAGGGGTCTAGCTCATCATTCTAGGAGCTGTTTGAACCAATTCTAAACAAGGAACTGAAATCTAGGCAATCAAACAACTTGCCCCTATATGCTAGGAAACTAATTCATTCATTTAATTTTCACTTTTTAGTGAATGAATCCTCTAGAACAAGTAAAAATGTGCCAATATTACATCATGGTTATCAAATTACATCATGAAAGATCAAGAGTAACATGAAAAAGTAAAACTGGTCAAAACTGGGTGAATTTCTGAGCTGAACAGTGAAAAATAGGCAAAAATCCTCTATGCGCCATGCCTGATTCTCTATGCATCGTGCTAGTTTGGAGTTGAATTTGAGGCACTTCCAGAAGTCCAAATTGAGCCCAAGTATACTTTTTGGAACGTTCTGCCTGTCTAATTTCCAATACAAGTGGAATTTTTCAATTTTACCTCCATTTGCCCCTCAAAAAGTCAGTTCTCCCAACACTGCTTCCTGTGTGTCAAAATAGGGGCAGTGAGGTCATTGTTTGAGTGTTTTTGACCGCTTGAGGGCTCAAAACCTGCCCAAATTTCTTGGACATGAATAAGAAACCATAATGTTTCATGCAAAATCCAAAAATGTAATTTTTTTGAGATTTGGAGCCCTCTAGCAAAAGCGAGCGCCACGTGGCGCGGCGCATAGGGAGGAAAACCCTGTGTTAAAAATTTATGTGCATAGCGCCTTTTTGTAGACCACTTTTGAGGGCCTTCCCAGTCTCAAAATTGGGTACAGGATAGCTAATTGGAAATATCTTTGAGTCTAATTTCCAACCAAGCTTGAATTTTTCAATTTGGAGTTCATTTTCCCTATCAAAAGTCAAATCTCCTAAGACTGGTCACAATGTGCCAAATGAGGCTGCCTCAGGGCAGAGTGCTGTTGCAATCAACGTTTGAAGGTCTTCCTCAACTCCCAATTGAGCTCATGATAGCTCATTGGAAATATATTTGTGTTTAATTATCATTTGACTCAACAAGCAAGTCATTTGGCCAACCATGCTAGGAGAAAACTTGATTTTCCCAAGGTCACTTCAGAGGTGCATCAATTCTCCCGAGGTGACTGTATTTTTGAATTTTCTCTAAAACAATGACACCTGTGTAAAAATTGAAGGAGGTTTTTCTTCCTTGGCCTATTTTGGACAAAAAAACTCTCTCATTTTTTCCAAATTCATCTTTCCTTGCTCAGAAGCATCATTTGAGTAAAACCTACCCCGATGTGTGGAACAGGGGATTTGTCGAAATGAAGCGAAATGAAGGGGATAAGGGGCTTCTAAATTCTTGAGAAAATTGTGGGAAGTAGGGAGGGATGCTAGGAAGCAGGGGAAAGTGTAATGTCAAATATTGAGTGAGGGGAATGGGTCCAAAAGGGCTAAAAACAGGCCCAACCTAGGAAATTGTCAAGTTGTAGCAAGAAACTAGGGTTTGGTGCATTTGGGATTTTGAGAAAGGGAACTTGGGAGAAGGAATTAATGAGCTTAGGGGGATAGGGAAACCTAGGAAATGATGAAAACAAGGGAGAAATGGATGGATGAGTGACTTTGGTGGCAAAATAATGAATTTGAAACCCTAACAGCAAGTTTCCTTGAGGTAATTTAGGAGGTAGGTTTTGATGTTTTTGTTTTAACCATTATCATCCATAAACCACCATAGCTTATCACAAAATTGGATGAAACACCAAGATGGATGCTCTACCTGGCAAATCCGTGCGAATTATTGGAAATTGGGAACAATTCTTAGCAATTTTGGGCCTTTTGCTATGTGCGCCACACAACATGCCCAATGCGCCGCGCCTCTCCAGTGCGTCGCGCTTGTGTAAAAATGCACTGAATGGTCGCGCCCAGTGCACCGCGCCTCCTGCTCAGTCCGCCGCGCCTGTGTAAAAATGCACTGAGTGGTCGTGCCCATTGCGCCGCGCCTCCTGCTCAGTGTGCCGCGCTTGTGTAAAAATGCACTGAATGGTCGCGCCCAGTGTGCCGCGCCTCCTGCTCAGTGCGTCGCGCTTCCAATGTGCAGCAATTTTTTGCCCAATATCCTTACTTGTTCACAAAAACTGATTTGAATTGCCTCCTCTTTGCTTTTGGAATGAAAATGAGCCTTCAAAACTTGGAGACATATTTTATACATGAGCTTTTCAAATTCATTTTGCCAAAACCCACTTTCATAGTGTTGCAGACTTTGGCACTTTCACATAACTATGTTTTTGCTTCCACTTTGATTTTTTGGCTGAATGATGAAACTCTGTCTATTTTTACATGGATGATTGGCATGTAATTTCGGCAAAGGATGACCAGGGTTGCGCCTGAAGCACCTCATGACTGAAAAACTTTAAAAATTACATATTTATTACAAACCATAAATTTGATGATTTCTTCTTCAAAACAGAGTTTTGAAGAAGAATCATGATCAAACATATGGACGATGAAATTTTGCAATGAAAACTGATTTTGAACCTCCCTCATGTGCCTGTGGACATTATTAGACCTTTTGAAGACGAAACCCTAGACCTAATGACTAAAATGACCCTTTTGCTGACCAAGAGACCAAATAGGACTGTGAATGACTTTAAAATTGATTTTGATGTATAGACACAGACTAGCAGATACATGACATGAGGGATATGAGTGACAAGACCATTCCGTCAGAAAATTTATGCTCCTAATGGAATGCAAATGACTGGACTGAATGAGACACCTAAAAATGAAATGCAACAAAAGGGATTTTGATCGTTGACGGAGGGCTGAACAAACCGACTCTAACATTGGCTCCAATTGGGATGGTAGCTCCTTAGAGGTGCCAAGAATGGCAGATCTGTGGGTTAGAAGACAGTGCCTTCGTCCATTGGGCTATGGAGTCAATGACTTGACAAAACCACACAAGATTTGGTTAACTCATTTATTGACTGAAATTTTGACTCAAAACTAAAATTGAAAACCATAATTAAACCAAACATGACTAAAACATAACTAACAAACCTACTCTAAGTGTTCTTTTCAACACTCGATCAAGTGAAATGGAACAGCCAATGCAACCATGTAAGCATTCCGATTGCTGTTTGATTTCTTCCCAAATGCTTTCTGATGTGCAGGAAAAGGGAAGAATCGAAAGGCAACTCCCATGGGAACTTGGAATCAAGTTGACTGCTGATAAACTTGCAAATCATGAATTGACTACATGACTTCAAGAATACTGCGAAAGGATCTTCATAAACATTGCTACTGATTTCCATTAACACATTACTGCTCTGGTCGAAGTAATCTTCATAGCTGGATATTAAACTTTTCCTCACATCTACACTGTCTTTCTCTGAAGATTGCAGCAAGCTGTTAAAAGGATCCTGAATTTCGTGAATAACCAAACTCTGTTGTTGTTTCCAAATAGAACAAAAATATCCTTTATCGATCTCCTCATATGACTGCAAACTTTGATCTGAGCTTTGTAATGAAAAATCTGTTAAACAAGACAATGAAGGCGACTTTTGAATAAGATTATTATCAACATTCTTATTTGGCACATGGTTAGCCAATGGGGAAGAAATTTTACAGCAAGCATCATCCAACACACGAGCAATAGGATCATCAAAAATTTGAGAAGATTGCTGAGATGTATCCATTAAAATTATCTGACATCCTACTGGCTGTTCATCTTTTTCTTTAGAGAGAGTACGAAGATTCTGCCTTATAAACTGAAATTGTTCAAAACAAAAGGGTACAGAATCCTCTTGCATCATTAAATCATGTATGATCTGATCTTCAATTGTGTTTGGTGATTGCAAATCTGATGCTAGAGAGGGTTTTGCATCCAAAATTATTTCATCAATCATTTTAGGGGAAGATTTCTCATTAACAACTTGCTCAAGAATTTCGCTATATGTCTCATCCTCAACATTAAAACTGAGAGATTTTTGATTCCCTACAGGTTTCTCATTCGAAGATTCACTATGCAATTTACCCTTCAAAAACTAAAATGATTCAAAACAGAAAGGTAGGGAGTCATCTTGTATCGTTTGATCATATGTGCCAGCTTCCATGTCTTCATCTGCAACTTGACAAGCGATGGCTTTCGGGGACTGCCAAGCTGAATATGAGAATTTTGGAACAAGGCTTTCATTGCCCTCAAGATGGTCCAAATCAAGACTTGTTGACAACTGATTTCTGATTGCATGAATGTTGTCTCTGATGAACTGAAATGAAGCAAAACAAAAAGGCAAAGATCCTTCACTTACTTCAAAATTTGTTTCACTTTCCTCGTCATTTTAATAGTTGAAATGCATCATTTGATCATTGTACTCAAGCTGCTATAAGTGAACTTCCTCCTCCCACAAACTAGTTGTTGATTTGTCTGCAAGATTAGCTTCTGTTTGGGGAACATAATCACCTTCATACTAATCAATCTGAGGCAAATAATCAGTATAGACATCATCAAGCATACATGTCATATCAACAGATCTCTCTTCTCCAAGATGATCTATAAAACAATCATTACCAGATCTATGACAACTGGGATCAGAAAGAAGATGTTTTGGATCAGCAACTTGTTCTTCTTCAATCAACGAGCTATGGGCTTGAACATCATAATCATTCCTTGCGGTGATCTTTTGCATCATCTCTTCCACTGCACTTACCAAAATGTCAAGCTTTACCTCTAGGGATGTTGATTCCTTCGAATCTATGTTTTTCATCTCTTCTTCCTTCAACTTTGCCCTTCGGATCAGCAAGTGAGCCTCTACATTTACTGCATTGTTCTGCATCTCCTCAACTGTTACGACATTCTTTTCTCTCAGCTGAAACTCCATTTCCGGATCAAAGGCACGCAGATAGTGCAAGAGAGCAGATCTAAGAGGAGGTCTTATATCAACCAGCATTGAATAATAAACTTGATTAAATCTGGCTGAAAACTATTGTACTATCTCCGCTGGCAATCTTTTCAGCTGGTTATACTCTTCTATAATCAAGAAAGGGTTTTGTCTTACCACCCACCTGTCAAGGAAAACTTTGACGAACTGCCGGAAATCAGGCAGGGTTTTGAACTAACTGTTGACTTTGCCTTGCAAAGAAAGAGCAAAAAGCCTAATACTAACATCTTCTTCATCAATTTCAAAAAGGTCTAGAAAAGTCTCAACATTTTGCACATGTTGCTCAGCGTTGACATTCTTACATTCACCGTCAAATCTTGGCAAATATAGGTAATAATTTGCAGGGAAAGCATGGAGTACAGAAGGTAAAACAAGAGGTATATACCTATCCGGGACTATAAAAGGTGTAGGAGTATATACAAGAGCTACAGGATCAGGTTTGTTTTCTTTATGCTCATCACACTGAAGAGAGTCATCATAAGATGTGGGAAAAGTAAGGAGGCTAGGATCAAAGGGAAACTCAGTATTTACACTTTTTCAATAGGTCAATTGAAGATTTTGATCACCTTTATCATACAACAAATTCTAAAAAACTTTCAGGACAGCTTCAAGAATAGCAAAGAAGTAATTTACAAGAAAGCAGAGTAGATCCTGAATACCATTCCACTTTGGATACCCGGACTTTGTGTAAGATCCTTCCATTTTCTCAGAGAAGAGTTAGTCCTCTAGTGGAGTCTCTACATTGAGTTGGAGTCACCAGGTGAATGATTTCAGCCTTCTTATGTCTTATCGTTGCCCACCATCAACCATCAGATCTAACTTGATACATGTACTGGGGTGATCGTTTAGATCAGATGTTTAGTTTATAAACTAGACCGGAGATTGACTGAAGTAGCTTTTATCTACTTGCTCTAATGCAAAGCAAAAGTGTTTCGAATGCTACCTGGATAATCTTTAGGCTTCGTCTGTAGTCTACAAAGCCAAACAATGAAAATAAACTTTCTTCCCCAGTATGGTCACCACTATGTTAGAGCCAAGACTTGCCTCAGGCTAAAAAGGTAGGATCCAGGGCCAACATCAAACCACGCTCAGCCTCGTAGCCAGCCCTACGAGGACAGGAGACAGCTCTCTCCGGGTCAATCTCAGCGAAAGATAATCGATGGGGCTTGAGATGACTGATTTAACAACTGATCTTAGGCTAGGTATAAAGTGCAAAGATTTGATTTAATTTTTTTGGGGGTTTTGTTGGAAAAAAGGGACAGGAAAATTTTGGGTCCGAGGATGAGGCCAGATTTTTGCAGAGTTCAGGTAGGGGCAAGATAGGCAGTTTTAATGCTTTGGATTGAATGAATGGGTGGATCAGACTAGTGAGGAGCCAAGGAGGGCAAGAGGGTCTCAAGAGTCCTCCTCAAACATATGAAAACATGAAGAATTAAACAAAATATCAAGGCAGAGCATAGCAGTCCAATGAATTCTACCTTAATCACTCATTTGTTTAATTACAGAAGACAAGAGAAGGGAAAATGATACACATAAACATCAGTAAACTTACAATTACTTAGAGAAAAACACCATCAAAACACAGAGCCACATGGATCCCAACCAGTGTTGCAAAACCCTGGTCTTTCCTCTGCCAAAATTGTAGAAATAAAATGTACAATAGAGTGCCAAGCAATCCCAAGTATCCAACCATGAAAATGACTTATAAATTACATAATATAGACAAGACTAACTCCTTCCCATGCCTCTAGGGGTCGAGCTCATCATTCTAGGAGCTGTTTGAACCAATTCTAAACAAGGAACTGAAATCTAGGCAATCAAACAACTTGCCCCTATATGCTAGGAAACTGATTCATTCATTTAATTTTCACTTTTTAGTGAATGAATCCTCTAGAAAAGGTAAAAATGTGCCAATATTATATCATGGTTATCAAATTATATCATGAAAGATCAAGAGTAACATGAAAAAATAAAACTGGTCAAAACTGGGCGAATTTCTGAGCTAAACAGTGAAAAATAGGCAAAAATCCTCTATGCGCCGCGCCTGATTCTCTATGCGTTGCGCCACTTTGGAGCTGAATTTCAGGCACTTTCCAAAGTCTAAATTGAGCCCAAGTGTGCTTGTTGGAAGGTTCTGCCTGTCTACTTTCCAATCCAAGTGGAATTTTTCAATTTGGCCTCCATTTTCCCCTCCAAAAGTCAATTCTCCCAACACTACTTCCTATGTGTTAAAATAGGGGCAATGAGGTCATTTTTTGAGTGTTTTTGACCGCTTGAGGGCTCAAAACCTGCCAAAATTTCTTGGCCATGCACAAGAAACCATAATTTTTCATGCAAAATCCAAAAATGTAAATTTTTTTAGATTTGGAGCCCTCTATCAAAAGCGAGCGCCACGTGGCGCAGCGCATAGGGAGGAAAACGTTGTGTTAAAATTTTCTGTGCGTAGCGCCTTTTTTCAGACCACTTTTGAGGGCCTTCCCATTGCCCAAATTGGGTGCAGGATATCGTGTTGGAAATTTCTTTGAGTCTACTTTCCAATATGACTTGAATTTTTCAATTTGGAGTTCATTTGCCCTGTCAAAAGTCAAATCTCCCAAGACTGGTCAAAATGTGCCAAATGAGGTTGCCTCAGGGAAGAGTGTTGTTGAAGTCAACTTTTGAAGGTCTTTCTCAACTCCAAATTGAGCTCATAATAGCTCATTGGAAATCTCTTTGTGTCTAAGTATCATTTGACGCAATAAGCAAGTCATTCGGCCAACCATGCTAGGAGAAAACTTGATCTTCCCAAGGTCACTTCAGAGGTGCATCAATTCTCCCGAGGTGACTGTATTTTTGACTTTTCTCTAAAACCATGACACCTGTGTAAAAAGTGAAGGATGTTTTTCTTCCTTGGCCTATTTTGGAAAAAAACCTCTCTTAGTTTTTCCAAATTCATCTTTCCTTGCTCAAAAGCATCATTTGAGTAAAACCTACCCCGATGTGTGGAACAGGGGATTTGTCGAAATGAAACGAAATGAAGGGGATAAGGGGCTTCTAAATTCTTGAGAAAATTTTGGGAAGTAAGGAGGGATGTTAGGAAGCAGGGGAAAGTGGAATGTCAAAGATTGAGTGAGGGGAAGGGGTCCAAAAGGGCTAAACAGAAGCCCAACCTTGGAAATTGTCAAGTTGTAGCAAGAAACTAGGGTTTGGTGCATTTGAGATTTTGAGAAAGGGAACTTGGGAGAAGGAATTAATGAGCTTAGGGGGATAGGGAAACTTAGGAAATGATGAAAACAAGAGAGAAATGGATGGATGAGTGACTTTGGTGACAAAATAATGAATTTGAAACCCTAACAGCAAGTTTCCTTGAGGTAATTTAGGAGGTAGGTTTTGATGTTTTTGTTTTAACCATTATCATCCATAAACCACCATAGCTTATCACAAAATTGGATGAAACACCAAGATGGAGGCTCTACCTGGCGAATCCGTGCGAATTATTGGCAATTGGGAACAATTCTTAGCAATTTCGAGCCTTTTGCTATGTGCGCCGCGCAGCATGCCCAATGCGTCGCGCCTCTCCAGTGTGTCGCGCCTATGTAAAAATGCACTGAATGGTTGCACCCAGTGCGCCGCGCCTCCTACTTAGTGCGCCGCGCTTCCAATGTGCAGCGATTTTTGCCTAATATCCTTACTTGTTCACAAAAACTGATTTGAATTGCCTCGTCTTTGCTTTTGGAATGAAAATGAGCCTTCAACACTTGGAGACATATTTTATACATGAGCTTTTCAAATTTATTTTGCCAAAACCCACTTTCATAGTGTTGCAGACTTTGGCACTTTCACATAACTTTGTTTTTGCTTCCGCTTTGATTTTTTGGCTGAATGATGAAACTCTGTCTATTTTTGCAGGGATGATTGGCAGGTAATTTCAGCAAAGGATAACCAAGGCTGCACCTGAAGCACCTCATGACTGAAAAACTTCAAAAATTACATATTTATTGCAAACCATAAATTTGATGATTTCTTCTTCAAAACAAAGTTTTGAAGAAGAATCATGATCAAACATATGGACGATGAAATTTTGCAATGAAAACTGATTTTGAACCTCACACATGTGCCTGTGGACATTATTAGACCTTTTGAAGACGAAACCCTAGACCTAATGACTAAAATGACCCTTTTGCTGACCAGGAGACCAAATAGGACTGTGAATGACTTTAAAATTGATTTTGATGTATAGACACGGACCAGCAGATACATGACATGAGGAAGATGAGTGACAAGACTGTTCCATCAGAAAATTGATGCTCCTAATGGAATGCAAATGACTGGATTGAATGAGACACCTAAAAATGAAATGCAACAAAAGAGATTTTGATCGCTGACAGAGCGCTAAACAGGCCGACTCTAACATGTTGATTTCTTACTTTTCTAGCTTGATCTTTGTGGTTGTTTGAATTGTTGTAGCTTGCACACCTTTATTGTTGTTGGTTTTTATTGGTGTCTCATATTACCTTGTTGCCATGTTCTTCTCTTTGTTGCTCTTGTTTAATGCTATTTCCTTGGGTTATATTGCTATTTCATCCATTTAGTGCTTCAATGAAGTTGATTTGTTCTTTATCTTCAGATTTCTTTGTGCTTGTCTCTCCTTCATAACCCAAACTAGTCTTGATGAGAGGAGATCTTTGAATAGTAAGAATTTCATCCAATTTTTCAGATCCTTTAATGTACTTTAATTTTTGGTTTAGATGAGAATTGGTTTTTTCTAATTCCTTTCTAAGGGAGAATATCTCTTCCTCTAGCTTTTCACACTCATTTCCCTTCTCTTTTAGATGTTGTAATAAAGTATCTTCAGTCTTCTTTTCTTCCTCCAATTCTAGTTTTAGAAGAAGAAGTGATTGATCCTCAGATTTGTGCTCTTCTCTTATGTTGACGACACTTTTGTCAATGTTTGACTATTCAGGCTCGACTAGATCTCTCGCCTCATCGTATTCTTGCACTCTACATCGCTGTAACCTCTAACGTTTTTGCTTTCTTTGTCTCCTATTGTTGTTTGTGTAAATCTAGCATGCCCTGTCATGTAGATTGCACATGAGTTTGAAGCAAAAAAGAAAAAGGACCCCTCTTTTCCTAAAACTACAAAAAGGAACTTGGTCTCCTTCCTTAAAAGAGGCTACATCAAGTTGAAATTTCAAAATATCTTCAAGTTCCTTTTCATTAGTGTACAACTTTTGTTATAAAAATTGGTTCTCTCCCTCACCAAGCTTTCAAGGTTCTTTTCATTAGTGTACAACTTTTGTTATAAAAATTGGTTGTCTCCCTCACCAAGCTCTGAGCCCCCTTTGTGTATTATAAACTTCAATGTATACTCACTCCACATGATATATTTTATGTTCATGCTTTATTGACCGGTGAGGCTCATTCTAGAACTCAGTATGAGAGGATGTGTAAGTTTATTCGTCCGTTTGTGCCCTTTAAAATAAAAATTTATGTTCTAAATAGAAAAATAATACTGGCTATAATTAAAAAAAGATGAATATGTTGTAAAGTAATTAGAAGTAAAAAAAATGTTTGAATCAATGTTTAAATCTTATAGTTGTAAAAAATATTTCAACAAGAAATTTAAATTAACTACTTGAAGACCCATATTAACTAATTTATGTCATTTATGTCAATATCAACTTTATATATATCTATATATAGAAAACAAGAAAAAATTATGATTTATAATTATTATTTGGTTCCTATATATACTATATTTAGCATTCAAAAATACAATTTAAACAATGAAAAATAACACATTGTATTTTGCACTTTAAAAAAGTTTGTTAGTGAAGAAATTTGATCCCTTATATGTATTATTGAAAACTGCGAATATGTAATATGAAACCGATCATTTGGGTCAAGGTCGTCCCAGTGTAAAGAGGTTAAAAAAACATTTAACGACAGTGAGATGGGGTTAAAAACGTTTTTTTTTTTTAAACGACAGAGTGGAAAAATCTCTCGGTAAAAAAAGTATTTTTGAAACGAAAGAGTGGAAAACACATGTCTCGGTTAAAAAGGTATTTTTTAAAACGTCAGAGTGGAAAAAACATGTATCGGAAAACATAATTTACGTAATGTCTCGGTTAAAAAAGTTTTGTTTTTTTGAATCGACAGTAGAAAGACATGTCTCGGAAAACATAATTTATGTTATTCTGAAAATTTGGCTTATGTCTATGAAGACATGTTTAGATGCATACAAGAAGTCGTTCCAAGACCCGACACGACCATAAGCGCACTACTGTCATCTACAACAAGGGTTAGAGATAGTGGTATTTTTATAGGGGATTTGACTCACTCACGTTCCATGTGGGATTTATGCATGTTTTGTTAAAAAAGAGATATTAGAGATAGTGGTATTTTTATAGTGGATTTGAGTCACTCACGGTCCATGTGGGATGATTTATGCATGTTTTGTTTTAAAAAATAAGAGATAGTGGTATTTTTATAGTGGATTTGACTCACTCACGATCCATGTGGGATGATTTATGCATGTTTTGTTTTAAAAAATAAGAGATACTGGTATATAAGAGATAGTGGTACTTTTATAGTGGCTTTGACTCACTCACGGTCCATGTGGGATTTACGCATGTTTTGTTTTAAAAAATACGAAATTCAAGCATCCATGATCCTGTTTTATATACTACGTGATAACGTGAGTCAACGCACACCGAGACCATCATATGCGCATCTTTATCCCCAGATAAATAGGGCATCGACAGTGATATGCCTACCATATGTTATACCTGCCCGCAGTACATGTGGGAGTTATGATAATCAACCAGCAGTGTGTTTTTCACATGATTTTGACATTGATCGGGATGTTTATTTGGCACAAGTTTACCATGACTTGGGTGAGATCATTAGATGAGGAAATATGTCATTATCCTTTCAATGAATCTGGATAGGGATAAACAGACTCTCCAAACTCCAAAACTATAAACGAACATGAAAGAATGAGTTAGCATGGCAGGATCAAACGAAAACTCTTAGCAGATAACCACTTGTCAAGTTGGCCCAAGTTGAGACGTATGGACAGATGGTCTACCGGGTGGAGTTCATCATCGACGAGTTCACCCGCACCAAGATCAAGGGTTCCCTTCACATGACAATCTAGACCACTGTTATCATCTAGACCTTAACGGCCTTTAGGCTCGAGGTTAAGGTCGTTCTACTACAATATATTTCCATGTAACATTTTGTCCTAAGATCTATATGCTCAATCCCGGTTACAGTATGATGATATTATCCACCAAAAATTTTCATCGTTAATGCAAAGCAATTCATAGGAAAGCGTGGGAGTAAAAAATTGTAAAGCCATCGTCTCTGTAGGTATTTTTTTATTAACACTAGTGCAGAGAAATAAAGATATATATATGAACAAGTCGACCCAAATATTATGCTAAAAAGTATAGTAAAATGGAGTGGCAGAGGTTCAGGTGTTTTCAAGGGTTGAAAGGAGAGGCTCTGTTGAGACAATGGATAGGCAAAGTGATTCTATTGGATAGATTAATCCAGTTGAGCTAGAGATCATTGATAAGAAAGGACTTTAACTTGAACGAGGAGTAGGAGCAAGGTTGGACATGCATGAAGAATGTTACGTATGGCCTTTATAGAACATTTATGAGATGTTGATACCTATCGAGCATTAACCAAAAAAAAGGTATCATATAGCCCTCAGAAGATCACCACGAAATGATTTGTTAAAACATTTGTTTAGTGCTTGTTGAAATATACACACGCGGGTTCCACGTAGTCATGATTGTCTGCAATGATAATGAATATTTCCGGATTGTTTAAAGTAAACTCAATGCAATTATTAAAATATATGAGGGTCGATGAAAATGCAAAAATTAAAATAGACGAGCGTTGATGAAACACGGTTTAAAGCAGGTTTGAATAGTTTATTCAGTAGTTAAGCAGTTTCCCAACTTAGTTGACAGGTACAACCGCTCAGGCCATTCACCATCTGAGCTTGCTCTATGAGAAATATCTACGCCATTGATCAAACTCGGCAAGACCTATAAAAGAAGGCTGCTTTGTAATGAAAGAGATTCTGACTCCCTCATACCGAAATGCTGCCCGAGCATTGAGTGAGGGTCTTGCCAGTAGAGAGGCCCATTTTTATTGTTTTCTTCCCTTTTTTCTTATGCACCGGTGTCTGCAGGTAACGAATGACAATTGCTAGTCTTTGTTTCTTGAAAAAATTCCATGAGTTCATATGATATAACTGGGCCTTAGTCTAAACAGTCTGCTTTTTTGTCCTGAAAATCAATAAAATTCTGACAAGATTTTGATAAAATTTCGCAGAGACTTTTGTAAATCCACGTTACTATTATTAAACTTTAAAGTTTTGGGTGCCCATATATTTTTGATGGTGCTGAATCTATTTCTACTATCAAAAACATGATTCAAACACATTTAGTGCAAGATTTTTTGAAAAAAAAAAAATCTGGATTCCAGCCACTTTTAATCATCCGAGCAATTCCTCCACCTCAGTAGACACTAGTACTGATTGAGTGATGGCCATGCAAAATTTGATTCTCCTTGGAAATGCTGATTTGTTTAAACTGACTCTGATCCACCTTCTTCTTTATATGCATATACAGATGTCTAGAGAGTCATGTATTGAGAAATTTTGAAGCAATACAAAACTATCTTACTGGTCATATCCTATCTCAGTGCCTTGCTCAACATTTTGTTTCTCTTTAAGTATTAAGGGGTTTTTGTAGTGCATTATATTAGATATCATTTTGGGATTCAACTGTGTTAAGTAAGTCATTCATGTATGACCATTTCCATGAGAGATAGTCATAACTAACTAATTTCTCATGATTTTTGAGTAGTGCACTTAACACTCATTGCATCGGATGATGCTCACAGGAGTGAAGAAGTGGGATTGAAACTATTTTTGAATAGTCCACTTAGCACTCATTGCATCGGATGACGCTCAGAGGGTGAAGAAGTGGGATTGAAACTATTTTTGAATAGTCCACTTAGCAATCATTGCATCGGGTGTTGAGTAAGTCATTCATGTATGACCATTTCCATGAGAGGTAGTCGTAATTGACTAATTTCTCATGATTTTTGAATAGTCCACTTAACACTCATTGCAGCGGATGATGCTCACAGGGGTGAAGAAGTGGGATTGAAACTATTTTTGAATAGTCCACTTAGCACTCATTGCATCGGATGATGCTCACAGGGGTGAAGAAGTGGGATTGAAACTATTTTTGAATAGTCCACTTAGCACTCATTGCATTGAGTCATGCTCACAGGGGTGAAGAAGTGGGATTCAAACTAGTGAAATGAATCACATAGTCTCAATCATCACTTCTGTGATTTTTGAATAGTCCACTTAGCACTCATTGAATCGGATGATGCTCACATGGGTGAAGAAGTGGGATTGAAACTATTTTTGAATAGCCCACTTAGCACGCATTGCATCTGGTGATGCTCACAGGGGTGAAGAAGTGGGATTGAAACTAGTGAAATGAATCACATAGTGTCAATCATCACTTCCATGATTTTTGAATAGTCCACTTAGCACTCATTGCATCGGGAAATGAATCACATAGTCTCAATCATCACTTCCGTGATTTTTGAATAGTCCACTTAGTACTCATTGCATTTTTGAATAGTCCACTTAGCACTCATTGCATCAGATGATGCTCACAAGGGTGATGAAGTGGGATTGAAACTATTTTTGAATAGTCCACTTAGCACTCATTGCATCGGGTGATGCTCACAGGGGTGAAGAGGTGAAGAAGTGGGATTGAAAGTAGTGAAATGAATCACATAGCGTCAATCATCACTTTCGAGCGATGCTCAAGAAGTGGAATTGAAACTAGCAAAATGAATCACATAGCGTCAATCATCACTTTCGGGTGATGCTCAAGAATTGGGATTGAAACTAGTGAAATGAATCACATAGTGTCAATCATCACTTCTGGATGATGCTCATAGGAGTGAAGAAGTGGGATTGAAACTAGTGAAATGAATCACATAGAGTCAATCATCACTTCTGGGGCTTACACCTGGTAACTAGGACTTCCCGGGTGGTTACCCATCCCAGATCACCTCTGGCTCAAGCACGCTTAATTGTGGAGTTTTCCCCACAATCAAGCCCACTTAGCGTACTACCCCATTTGCAAAACTTTAGTAAATATTGTACCTCATGAACCATTCAAGTAGAGTTCCCTTCACTCTTTTGAATTTAAGTATTAAAGAGTTTTCGCAGTGCATTACATTAGATATCACTCCCTGTGACATTTACTCAATGTATATATTCACTATTATACTTACCTGTATAGTTCAGATCTAGCATTTTTTTTTTACATAAATTTTAACAAACAAACCAAATGTATATGGTGATCACTGCATTCATATTAGAAATATCATAAAAGAAAACAAGTCTTAAACGTTAGTCACAGTCAAATGTCTATGCGCGTAATCACATTTCCTTTAATTATGTGTATAGACTTTAACACCAATGTTGTATAAATCACTGGTCATGTTTCTTTTCATTAACGCTTTTTGTATAGAGTTTCTTGTATTTTAATTTAAAAATTGGTACGGATTACAATATTTATTTAATTTAATTGTGTTTTTAAAGCTATTCATTATAATAATTCGTATTATTTTATTTTATATTTACAAATATAGAGAATACAGGTAACAATTAAATTTATGCGAGAAATTGGTATCAGAGCCAGTAACATCTGGTTCTTAAGGTTGGTACTCAGATCTATACTCTCTTAAGAAGAATGGAATCTTTGGGAAAATCAGTTTCTTTTAGAGAACTTGCAGAGAAAGATTCTCAGGCTGAGGAAAACCCCTTGAGGGACATGTTTGCTAGTTGTTCTAGTAGAACCTTAAATTCTGCTGAACTTACTTATGAAGAAACCCAGCCTTCAGCGAGATGGGAGTTGCCCCAGATAAATCCTTCCCAAGTATATAGTGACCTGTCTGCTTTCCATTTGATTGCCGCAAATAGAATAAGTATTAAAGAATCTGTAAGCCAGATACAAGAAAACTCAGACAATGTACAGACTATCTCTTTGCTAAATCCCAGGGAACTACAGGCAGAAGCCAAAAGGCTTAAAACCAATTATTTGCATCTTGGTTGTATCCGACTAGGGATCAATCCTTTAACCCATAAAGGATTGAACACTTTTGTGCTGGCTACTGTGAGAGATTTAACTCACAATAAGTATACTGACTCCCTCATTGGAGGGATTGTTGCCCCTCTGTCTGATGGCCCTGTATATTTCGATTGCTATCCAAATTTCTCTGTATATACCTTTGATGAAACCATAGATCAAATCCTGCAATTGCAAATTCAGACATCTGGTTTCGACATGAAGAAAAAGAGAAATAATATAGCCATCCAGACCAAAGGATGCTTCAGACATACCAATACCCTTTGGCCGGCAATCCGCCATACTCCCAGCAGAGACTCAAAGTCAAGTACAGTCGTATTGACTGATGCTAGAAACCAGAAAGTCGAGCATCAGGTCATCCGGTGGGAAGACTTGACTTTTCCTGAGCATTGGGTAGTAAATAATCCAAAACCTTTGATACCCAGAAATATAACGTCTGCTGATATACAAGAACAACCATCTTCTGTTGTCATCTCTTTTCCTAGAAGATCTACCATTGACCGCCGAAGAATTGATGCCGCCTGTAAGTCATCAAAATATTACAGAGATCCTTCTTTAGTAGATACAGCTTGTTCTTCTTCATCTTTTTGTAAGCATAACAGTTTGTATGAATTAGCCCAGCTTGTAAATTTCTGTTCCCTTGAAGTCAAATGCCCTGACTGTCAAAATCTTGTTAACCTGCTTACTTTAGCTGAGATGAATCTGCATTCAAATCATAATCCCAGGTCCGGTATTGCTCCGCCATCAACTTCTGTTAATCCATGTCCAAACCCCAAGTGTTCTGAAATCCCTTTCCCACATGAGGAAGATACAGACCATGTCCTCATGATGCACGAAATTGTCACACTTGAAGGTGAAGATCCGAGACTCACTGAGATGGCTTGTCTAATGAGACCTGCAAAGCCCAGATATGGCTTAGGATACCTTGAACAGGCAAATGGCCTAATTCCAGATTGCAGATTTCGCCCTGTTCCTTCTGACTGTAAAAAACCTGCAGTTATGGAGATGCATAAGTTCTTCTCTCTTATGGATGGATGTTTAAAATCCGAGATCAGCGCCAAGTGGATGAAAGCAATGATAAACTGGGATCTATATACTAATCCACAGGCTGATGAGTTTGACCATGGCTATACGCCTGAAGAGAAGAAAAATTTTGCTGATGACTGGAAACATTATATGGAAGTAAATAATACATGGATATCTTTCTACTCATGGAAAGATAAAATTGCTCCATTAAATGTATTCACTGGTTCAACCAGTAGCACAACAAGCAAACATGCTTGGACTGCACTTGATGGGTCAACAGTAGAAACTCCTACAACATTTCCTCCTTACAAAGGACTTGTCTTAGGAGAAAATACAAATGCAGCCAAAGCTATTCCTCTAGTCCTAAGAGATGATTCTGCTCTGGGCATTGATGGCAGAATCCAAAAAGCCAGTGAACAAATCAACTGGACAAATACTGCAATAAAAGGGCTAGAAATGAATGTCTCCAAATCCAAAGAAGTCAAAGAGCAGATTGATACTGTTCAAGTATCAATAAACAATGTAAATAGTTGCTTGAATAATGTTCAGTATGATTCAAGTTTGATTCGATCCTATGTAAAAGAATCTTTAACCAAAATAGAAGGAGTAGATGAAAAGATAGTTGATCATTTTGATACAACTAAACAGCTCATAACTGGTTTAACAGACAAAGTAAATAAGATGAGCCTGTCAAAGATTGAAAAACCAGTTCCTCCTTCTTTCCTTGTCAAGAGAAATATAAAGATTCAGGATCCTATCAAAAGTGTAAATAAATTTCCTTTGTTATTTCCTAAAGAAGTAGCCTCCTCTTCTGATACTGAGGTCACTACAAAAATATCAATAGCATCTTTGTTCAGAGAGGAAGAAAAAGAAGACAAAGAATAGCAAACACAAATCTTTCCTATTTATGAACCACTTGAACATAGATTCTCCAAATATTCTGCACCAGACATTGAGGGAAAAGGAAAGCTTCCTGAAGCCCATACTTTTTTCCCTGATTCCCACAGAGAATGGAACATAGATAACATGAGTGTCGGACAGATCCGACAAATGATAGATTTAATGTATACAGAATATAAACTCATGTGTCTTCGTGGGAAATCTGAAATTGATGCATGCAGAACTATTATACAGTGCTTCACAGGGACTCTCCTCAGGTGGTGGGAGACGGAATCTTCTCCTAAACTCATTGCAACTATGGAAGCAGAAGTTCTCAAGGATGAGAAAGGAGATGTTATTCATAATTCTGATGGCACGGTAACCAGCAACATGATTGGAGCACTAACATCCATGATTCTTGAACATTGGTGTGGTAGTGAAACAGAGATTGCTGACAAACATGAGGTTATTCTCATGAACTTAAAATGTCATAAGATGTCCCAGTATGATGATTTCCATAGAGATTGGATGCAAAGAATTTATGAAGTTAAGGATTCCAAAAATCTGCTATGGAAACAAGTATATCTTGCAGCTCTACCTTCCAGATTTGTTGACTATATTAGACTGCAAGAAATTTTTCAATTACCTTTTGAGTCATATACATGGGGTGAGATTTATTCTCTCATCACAAAAACATTGGTAAGTCTCTGCACAAGCTCAAAGGTAAATAAATCTCTAGAAAAGCTTTCCAGATTACCAGATAAGAAGTCCATCTGCAGCAAATATGGACTAACAGTAGATGATCCTCTGGTAAAAAGAAGAAAAGCAAAGAAAAGAGCTAAAAGGGAATTCAAAGAAATCTTTTATAAGAATAAAAGAAATTATCCAAAAACAAGGAGAAAATATCCCGGACAAAGTAAGGGTCAAACATCCAAAAAGAAAAAGGGATATTACAGATATGTTCCAAAAACACATTATTATAATCCATCAGATATACATCTGCATTCTCATAAGCAAGAAAAATGGAACAATATCACTTGTTGGCTTTGTGGGCAGAATGGACATACAACTTCTAGATGTCCTCAAGGTGAAGAATCAAAGCTTAACAGAGGAAAGAAATCTGAAGCCTATGCTAAGAAGGACAAACAAGTCAAACAAGAAAGAAGAGAACCAATGCTTTGCATGAAATGTGGTTCTCGATCACACAAAACAGAAGGGTGCCCGAATGTGACTATTAGAAGTATTGCTCAGCAGCACCAACTCGAGGAATCTTCTTATGATTCTTTCAGTTCTTCCTCAGTAGAAGAACTACATGCATATATGAAACAATGCTCCTCAGAATCTAGTTCTTCAGGATGCCTATGTTCAGACCCTGAAGAATGTGCTTGCCATGTTCAATATAATTCAGACTCTGACTATTTCAGTGAATCAAGTGCAGAAGAAGAAGAGATGAGGCCCAAGCCTCAAAAAGAGAAAGTTCTCATGGCCGCCACAGAAGAAGATGAATTAAAAATCTTGTCCCAGATTAGAGCCATGGAGGAAGGAGATATGAAAGCTCGCCTGATTGAAGCATTTACAGATCAGCTCAAATCCAAAGCTTCCAAAGAATCAGGTAAGAAGCCCTTATTCATTGATGCATCTTACGAAAAGAATACAAAATCATTTCAAATGCATCATCAAAAACCAGGCAGAGTAAGATCACTTACTCTGGGAGAAGTCAGCAGAGAGATTCATAATCTCAAAGCAGATATTTCTGCCATGAAAACACAAATTGCAGAAATACAGAAGGGGAAGAAGAGGGAAAAAGAAGATGACTATGCATGGGACACTAGTCATCATGACACAAATTCAGAAGTAATGGTTGCTGAAGGAATGAAAGATCCAAATTTTGGATTTAGAGATATGAGATTGCTCACTATCTCTTACCAGCAACACCATGTAAGAATTAATGTCTGCATAAAAGGCCAAATTTTTAAAATGATTGCACTTTTAGATTCTGGAGCAGATATTAACATTCTTAACATGAAAAATATCCCAGCAAAATATTGGGCTACTGCAGAAAGGACAGTTGTTGGCCTAGGAAATAAAAGACTGCAATATGAAGTACCAGAAGCCTCAGTATGTTTTAATACACACTGTATCTACTTAAAATTTGCAGTTGCAGATATACCAGTAGATTGTATATTAGGAAATGTTTTCCTAGCAGCAGTAGAACCACATGGGTCTCTCAGACTCAAGAATGGAAAGGCTGGATATTTTATTTCTGTTCCCACATCAAAGGGTCCTAGAAAGAAAATTGAGCTTCCTTATATTTCACATCCCAGAGTTTCCACAATGGTCCAGGCAGCACAAAATTTGGATAAAGCAGAAGCTCGACTATCTGATCTAAAGGATCTAAAATCTACTTTAAAAGTAGAAGAACAGCTTAATTCATCACAGACCAAAAGGAAAATTGAAGAACTAAAGACACAAATTGAAGAAGAATGCTGCTCAGAAGAACCAAATGCCTTCTGGCACAGAAAGCAGCACACTATAGAACTACCTTATAAGGAGGGGTATACTGGAAAGCCTTGTAAGAGTAGAGCTATTCCTATGAGCAAAGAATACAGAAATCTTTGCCAACAAGAAATCCAACAGCTCCTCAATAGAAATTTGATCAGAGAATCCAACAGTCCCTGGAACTGCTATGGATTCTATGTTAATAAAAGAGCTGAACAAATCAGAGGCATTCCCAGATTGGTCATAAATTATAAGCCTCTCAATTCAGTCCTTGCTGATGACACCTACCCAATCCCTCACAAAGGGGATCTGATCAGAAGAATTGCAGGTGCCAAGATATTTTCTAAATTTGATTTGAAGGCTGGATTTTGGCAGGTGGCCATTGCTGAGAAGGATAAGTTCAAGACAGCTTTCAGCATCCCAGCAGGACATTACGAATGGAATGTCATGCCCTTTGGACTCAAAAATGCTCCATCAAAGTTCCAAAAGGTAATGGATGATATCTTCAAGCCATATTTTGATTGGCTGATTGTATATATTGATGATGTTCTCATTTTCTCTAAAAATATTCATGATCATTTCAAGCATGTGAATATTTTTAGAAATCTGGTCAAGCACAATGGTCTAGTGCTTAGTAAGAAGAAAATAGAAGTCTTCCAAACTTCTATAAAATTCTTAGGCCATACGATCTGCAATGGGAAAATTTCCTTGCAAAAACATGCAATTGAATTTGCAGAAAAATTTCCAGATGTCATAAAGGACAAAACTCAACTGCAAAGGTTTTTGGGTTGCTTAAATTATGTTAGCAATTTTTATGAAGACTGTGCCACTGACAGAAGATTGCTAAACAAAAGGCTGAAGAAGGATCCCCCAGAATGGACTGAAATTCACACTAAAGCTGTTCAGAACATCAAAGCAAAGGTAAAATCTTTGCCCATTCTCTATGTTGCTGATGATCTTGCCTACAAAATTGTTGAATCAGATGCAAGCAATGTTGGATGGGGAGGAGTATTAAAGCAAAAAGTTGGGAAAGATGAACAAGTTGTCCAGTTTGCTTCCGGACTTTGGAATCCAGCAGAGTTAAATTACTCCACTATTGAGAAAGAAGTAAAAGCAGCATGGAACTGTATCAGCAAATTTGACGTTTATCTTATCAATAAGTCTTTTCTTCTGAGAACTGATGCATCTGCCCTGCAGAAAGTCCTTACAAAGAACATCAAAAAGGCTGGAGAAGCTAAGTTTGCCAGGTGGCAAGCTTTATTCGCAAATTTTGATTTTCAAGTAGAGCATATTAAGGGGAAAGAAAACAATTTGCCTGATTTTTTGAGCAGAGAATATATACAAGAAAAAGATCATGTCATGATGATTATTACCGAGTGGGACCAGCAGCGAAAACAAGAAGTTTTGAGAACCATCCCAGACGACCAAGACTGGGAGACGTACAAAAATAATTGGAGACCCACATGGCAGCTGCGGAATACAAAAGTCCTTGATGCTAATCTCCAGTCCCACACTGACCTACAACACTATGTACCTGAAAGAAAAGTCTATCCTAAGGGCAGGAAATGGATCCATGATATGATATATGACAAAGCAAAAGCAGATGCTGGGACTGCTCGTCGGGTCCTAGAACAAAATTTCCATGATATTGCCGGCATTTGGTACCATGGAGGCCGTAGTACAGGAATTTATGAAAGCTACTATTGTATCTACCGGACAAGAGATTTGTGGAATGAACCAGGGCAATTCCCTGTCCAACCATGTGCCAGGTGGCCCAGAAATGATCCCAGGGTAATTTTTCCTGACACCGTTTATGATTTTGCAGACTACAAGAAGTTATGGTGGGACTTCCTAAATGTTGATGATAAAGAGGAGACCCATTATACAAAGCTGAAATTCAGTACACTGGCAACATCCCAACGCAATCAACAATGTCAATGGTTTCAGAATTGGTGGACAGATTATGGAGTAAGCAGGACCGCTATGGACCCAATATATCATGAAAATTATGAAAGAAAATAATGTGATAAATGTTTTGAAAATAATATTGGGGAATGTTTTCATAGCATCTATAAGATGGTCAAAGAAATGACAGTCAAGGAGTGGGATCCATTTCATAGAATAAATTATTCACTCCAAGAGTACATGAGAGAGCATTTAGAATGGTATATCCTAACCAAAGTCCAGCATCAAATTATCCTAGGGAAACCAATGATAGTCCGCCGGATCTACACCAAAGCATGTGATGATTTACTTTACAAAAGAGGCAGATTCCCTGATCTGACTGTATTTTGATTCGTACCAGTCACAAGGGCTTAATTGTGGCTAGTTTCTCGTGAGCTTTGCTGTTCCAAAGCATTCACTATGTAATTAGTCTTTTCTCATGGGATTTTAGTACAAAAATCATCCACTGTGTAGAGAGTCATGATGTCTGTCAGATTTGCTTTAAGTACAAGAATCTACTTTACAGACAATATCTTAGCGTTACCCGAAAGCAATTATTCGGTCCATTCAAATGACTCGAATATTTGTGCGGACGTCGCTCTGGTAAAGGCTGAAAAGCAATGATTCCTTTAGCTTTAAGTCTTTTCTTTGTTCCGACCAACAGTAATGTTTGTCCCCCCTCGCTTCCTATATAAGGAGGGTAAGGCTCATTTGGTTGGCATCAGCATTTGGAGTCTTTGTGTGTGTGTGTGTTTGAGTCGAGTGTTCTCCTGCTCTGCATCTGCGGACGATCAGTCTGATCTGCTTGCAACACGAGAAATCACTCAAAGTCTTTAGGTGGTTTGGGAGCCTGCGCATCAGTGTGCTCGGCACTGGTGAGAACCTGAAGTGGCCGAACCATTAGAAGTGTCATTCATAGTCTATTTGTGTGTAAAGTCTGATTCTAAGGCAGAGCCTATCCCTCGCCAAAAAGCCTCCGGTAGTAACTTGTTCATTATGAAAGGTGAAAAGTCCGGTAAATGTGAGAGTGTCTTCACCTTTCAGTCTTATCAATCCCAACATTTAAATGCCGCTTTTAATAGGGGAGGGTTTGTTTTAATTTATTTTCTTGTATTAAATAAATATTGTAGTCCAATCTCGTATAATGTTTAGAGTAGTTCTTTTTATTTTTTATTTTTTTATGTTGTTAAAGTTTCTTACTATTGGGGTGTTCTTCCTAAGCGACACTTTCTTTAAGTATAGGAAATGATTAAGTTGTGTCAATTTTGGTATGTATTCAGTCCTTTTCTTATGCCTATAAAACTTTGGACAAGTGCTTACGCTGTCTCTCAATAGCCACCAAGAGGTTCAAGGTGTTGGTGTCAGGAGCAACCTATTTCGAAACATGAACATCTTTTGGCAACCATACTAGGGTGTGTGATTAAGTTTCGCTCTCCTTGTTTTTTCATTTCATAAAGTATGCACAAGTCAATTCAAGTTTTAATTGATAACTTTCCTTGACATCATTTCCCTACCTTTACGGGTCATCCTCCAGAATCTACTCATATTCATGTTCTTAAATTCATTGTATGTAGTAGCTTTTGACATTTGTATGGTTCTTTATTGTTCCCCCTTACCCATTTGGGAGTGGCAAAAGATTGGTATCCTAACATTGTGGGGTCAACCCTCTTTGATAAATTTATCAATGATGTTGCCCCTTTACCTTTGCTTCGTAGCCCGCGTTTTGGTATAATTTCTATGAAACTCCTAATGACCCTTTCACTTGTCAAATACTTTCCGAGGCTAAGAGGTAGTATAAAATTGAAGAGGAAAGTCATGTTACTTGATATGGATGCGAGATCTTGAACCTTCGTCTCCTAGTTCATGCGAAGAGGCTACTCTTGATCCCTGCCTAATTGACCAAGAAACCTTATATCATATCTTCCCATTTAATGACTTGTTCTTTCAAAAAGATCCTGAATTTCGTGCATGCAATGATAGCCATGAACCTCAAACCAATTTTGACTTCCTTTATCCTGTAAATAATGTTATTTATGATGGCTATGATGAACATAGGTTGAATCATGTATTTGATGATAATTTCCTCTACATGCACGATGAGCTGTTATTTGGAGATATTGATCGAGAGGTTTTTACCTTCGGTCTTGGGGATTCCTTGTCAGTCTGTTTGATTGAACTTGAAAGGTTTGAGTTTGAAATTCCTAAGATACTTTGTAATGTGAATGATGTTTAGGATCACATTGAATTTTTTAATATGAACCTTGGCTATATTGTGCATGAATCCTTTTGTCTTTCTAGTATGGTATGTGAATGTAAGCAAAAAATTGTTGGTTGGCACATTATGCAAGACAACCAAGAATATTTTTGGCTTCTTCTTAATCCATTGTTCTCACAACCCATGCTTGTTGTTTGGTAGGACAATCGTCCTCGCCTAATTATTTCCCAACAAGACATAAACCTTGCATGCAAGACTCGAGACTCTTTCGTTTACGCCAAGTTTCATCCTATGTGAATACTATGTCTTGAAGTTTTAACTTTTTACATAAATTGGCCCTTTTTTCAAAATAAAAATCAAAAAATAATAATACGTAAAGATAAACAAAATTGGTTTCTTTGCTTTCTATATTTTTTAACCTTCCTTTCATTCCAATTAGGATTTTTATTTCTTTTGCCTTTGGCTTTTTTATGGTTTTTCCTTATGATTCACCATTGGTGCTTTTTGCTTTATGTCTCAGTCATTAGTTGGCTCAGTTTCCTTTCTCCTCATTCACTTTGGTCATCACGAGGTTGAAGGTATCCTAGTTGAGTTTAAACAAGTCAAAGTGAGAAGAGAAAATATTATGCATGATTTGTCACTGATGTACTGGTGTTTGATGAGAATAGGAGATGAAGGAAAACCATAAATGCCTCCCATGCTCATCCTTACAGAGCATTTTTTTATCTAACTTTGGCTTGCTTACATGGAAGCTCTTGCCTGAAGGAAATCGTCGTTTTTCTTTCCGACTTATTTTCCTTCCCCTTCTTTCTTTGCATTCTTGAGTGTAAAGGCTAGACCATGTGCAGACTACCGAAGACTTGTATTCTTCTGCACTGGTGACAATTTTGTTCTCCTTCGTGACATCTTATGTTTTGACCAACTTGCCCCATATTTCCTACATTCTTGGCTCCTTAGTTCCATAAATTTGTTGCTTACACACTATTGTAAACAACGTGTTTTGTTGGTTGGAAAATGATGACAGAACTTTTATCAACGTTTGACTATGTAGGCTCAACTAGATCTCTCACCTCACTGCATACTTGCAATCTACATCACCACACCCTCTAATGTTTTCACCCACTTTGTCTCATAGTCCTATTTGTGTAAGTTTGGCATGGCCTGTCATATAAATTGTAACTTTGGCTTGCTTACATGGAAGGTCTTGCCTGAAGGAAATTGTCGTTTTTCTTTCCGACTTATTTTCCTTCCCCTTCTTTCTTTGCATTCTTGAGTGTAATGGCTAGCCCATGTGCGGACTACTGAAGACTTGTATTCTTCCGCACTAGTGACATTTTTGTTATCCTTCGTGACATATGTTTTGACCAACTTACTCCATATTTCCTACATTCTTGGCTCCTTACTTCCATAAATTTGCTGCTTACACACTGCTGTAAACAACGTGTTTTGTTAGTTGGCAAATGATGACAACACTTTTGTCAACATTTGACAATGCAGGCTAAACTAGATCTCTCGCCTCATTGCATTCTTGCAATCTACATCACCACACCCTCTAATATTTTCACCCACTTTGTCTCCTAGTCCTACTTGTGTAAATTTGGCATGGCATGTCATATAAATGGCTCATGAATTTGAAGGAAAAAAAACCATTTTCCTAAACTTACAAAAACGAACTTTGGTTTCCTACTTTTAAAAAAGCTACATCAAGTTGAAATTTCAAAATATCTTCAAAATTCTTTACCTTAGTGTACATATTTTATAAAAATTAGTTCTCTCCCTCACCAAGCTTCAAAATATCTTTACATTGCTTCGCTCCCTCACCGAGCTTCAAAATATCTTTACATTGGTTCTCTCCCTCACCAAGCTTCAAAATATCTTCGAAGTTCTTTACATTAGTGTACATATTTTGTTATAAAAATTGGTTCTCTCCCTCACCAAGCTGTCGGCCCACTTTGTGTATTACGAAATTTCAAAATATCTACAAAGTTCTTTGCATTAGTGTACATATTTTGTTATAAAAATTGGTTCTCTCCCTCACCAAGCTCTCGGCCCACTTTGCGTATTATAAATTTGAATGTATACTCACTCCACGTTATATATCTTAGGTTTATTCCTTATAATACAGAAAATTATAGCTTCTCTCACGAACCCTTTTATTCCCATGGGTCACTACTATAAAAGGAGAATGTGTATTATGAAACTCGTGGGATCCTACACCATGTGGTCATTCGGGTGAAGGTCCTCCTAATGAGAAGGGGTTAAAATGTTGTTTAAAAATTAAAAACATGGTGGAAGAGTAAACTTCGACTTATGTATGCCCATGAACACCCGCTTATGTGCACAAGCAATTGTTCCAAGACCCCACACAATCATAAGTGCGCTTTCATTACCAACTTAAATCGGTAGAGACAGTGGTATTTCACTCGCCCACGGTCCGTCCCGTGGGATTTATGCCTTCAAATGTTTTGTTAAAAGAAAAAGAAATTAAAGCATCCACCGATCCCAGTTAAATAAATCTATTCGAGAATGCGAGTCCCAGCGTATGCACTTTATTATTATCAACGGTAATATCTCAACAATATGTTACACCTGCCCACGGTACATGTGGGACCTCATGTGTTTTTCACATGATTCTGATGTCTTTATTTGACACAGGTTTACCATGACTTGGGTGAGATGGAAATGCGTCGTTAGCCTTTCAATAAATGTGGATAGGGATAAATAGGCTATCCAATCTCCAACTCTCAGTGTAAATAGTTAGCATGGAAGGATGAGTGGATAACCTCTTGTCAAGTTGGCCAAAGTTGAGACGCATGGACAGATGTCTACCAGGTGGAGTTCATCCTTGGCCAGCACAAAGATCAAGGGTTCCCTTCACTTGACCACTGTTATCATCTAGACCTTGACAATGCAGACCACTGTTATCATCTAGACCTTGACAATCCAGACCACCTGTTTGCAGAGCCGTGTACTAACACATTTTGAAGCAATTAAAAACTTTCTTTGTGGGTCTACCCTGAATGTATATGGTGATGACTGCATTCATTTTAGAAATATCGTAAAAGACAACCAGTCTTAAACGTTATTCACGGTTAAACGTATGTGCGCGCAGTCACATTTCCTTTAATTATGTGTATAGACTTTAACACCAATGCTCTATAAATCACTCTTCGGACTTCTTTTCATTAACTCTTTTTTATACAGTTCCTTGTATTTTAATTTAAAACTTATTATGGATTTAAAATATTAGTTTTCTTTAATTCTTGTTTTTTAAATTATTCATTATAATTTTATTTTATACTTTTTCATTTGATTAATATTTTACTTTAGATTTACAATTATAAAGAATACACCGCAACAATTAAACGTAGGAAAGAAATAATTAATGTTTAAACCAATTCTCTCACTTTTTAGTTTTATTAATCCAAGCATTTAAATGTAGCGTTTAATAGGCCAAGGTGGTTGTTTTGTTTTGTTTTTTAGGTGGAGGATCTATTCATTAAACAAAAATAGAGTACATAGTGATGTTGAAGGCTGGAATTTGACTATCTCAACATCGGGAACACTACCCGGTTGGGAGCTTAAAGGAATTCTATTTCCATTGAAATTGGCGGTTCTGATTGGATATAAAGGGACCAGTTTCCTGTTTTAAGGAGATTTAATATAGTAACATAATGAAAAAGTGATGAAATGGTTTTATAGCTAATGGTAAAATTGCTAAATAAACTTATTCAAATTATTTCTTAGGATAGTACATCTTCACATGTGATTCAAAGAAAGATTTCACAAAGTAAATAACGATATAGATCATTCAATACTTTAATGAATAGAAAGCATATATGATAAACTAAATTAATTAAATAGTTAATTAATTTAGTTAGTTAAAACTCAATCACATAAAAATATCTTGTTATCTCATACATAATCACAAATCATCAAATCCTGCACATCAATAGTGATAATGACTGATTGTTTTCAAAGCATTTATTTATTGAAATAATGAATAACAGATTCACTATTTAAATCAACAATACATAACGATATCAAAAAGATAATAGTACCCAGTGCATTATTGCTCTGCTTATGAAAATGATAGCTTTCAAGTTCAAGTTCTTAATTAGATAACTTTGGATGAAATAATAGTGCAAGTACAAAGTTGTCTTCTCAAAATTTTGGACCCCTTTCTAAATGCATGAAAGGGGTTTAAATAACCTATTAATATTACAAAAATAGTACCCTTAAAATGAAGGTCTTAAAAATAGCTTTAACAAACTAAGCTAAGATAAAGGACAACTAAATTTGTGATATGTTGTAACAAGAACTCATGAATGTGCTCCAGATTGATTCTTGATCTTCTCTCTGAGATTGTATATGTCTGTGAGTAGCTTCAACTGGGGGGATGTAGCGGCTGCATGCGTATTTGTCCCATAAACACTGCATCATTAAGTACTGGAAGAAACTGTATTGTTGCATTTGATAGACACCTCAACACAAGCCACTGACTATGAGGCTTCACCAGAAAATGCCAATAACTTTCAAGGTTCGCTTGTGATAAATTCTAAATGTCTTGAACCTTATTTTTAGATGTTTCTTGCCAAGATTGTTTCAAATCTATGACATTTGGCAAGGTGTCCTTTGGGCATCCCTGAATTAGATTGGCTTGCAATAAGGTATCTGTGATGTACTCGGTAAAATTTGAGGCAAATTTTTTGGCTCCGATAATAGCCATTTCTACCTGTTTCATTTTGATATCCCAGTCACCAAACACGATATCCTTCTATGATTCTTCAATTCGAGGAAGATCAGATGATCTTCCTTGAGCATTGTCTTTCCAATCTATATACTCAGAGATTTTCTCGTTGATATCTTCATAAAATGTCCTCAAATTGGACAGTTGATTTACTAAAGAATCGTTGGTCTTTTGCAAGGCATGAATTAAGGCCAATTTGTGACAAAAGATGGTCTACTTCTTTGTTAAGAGTATGTCCAGTTTGATGCTTCCTTATGGACTTCATTTATATCTGGTTTTCTCTTAGTTGGTATATTCTTTGTTGCAACTGTAGTATCTGTTCATCCTTGCTTTTAACTTTAGATTAAAATTGTATCTTTAAAACATGAAAGCTTTTCTACAGCTCGATAAGATTTGTTTGTCATTGTTTCTTAATCGCTTTCTTTTCTATCTGAAAAGTTTGTTCCAATTGGACAATCCTTTGATCCTTTTCCTTCATTAGCAATTGTATCTCTACAGCTTTGTCGATGGTAGCACTAGTATAAGTTCTTGCGAACTGAGATAATATATTCAATTCCTCATTCAGGGTTGTTTGAGTCCCTTTCCAAAGAACTTGAAAAGGAGTCTCATTTGTAGTTAGTTCTTGCGACTATTCTAGCTTTCTTTTCTTCCTTGACCTCCTCATTACTGCTTTATGATTTGGATTGTAAAATACGTCCAAATGCGAGATTTCTTCAATCTTGAGGACTATCTCGGCAATAGGAAATGCAGGAATTATCTCCATATCATCAACAACAGTTGATTGATTGACAATCTCAACATTAATATTATTCTCAAGATTTTTAGGAATAGTATCCCCTTGGGAAGCCTCAATAGTAAACGAGGTTGTCCCTGTAGGGTCTAGAACCTGCTTTGTCTCTTTGTTGATTGTAACTTTCTCTACTTGTATATTGGTCGAGACATCTGTAACCCGATCTTCCTTTGCTGTGAAAACACAGTTGAACTCCTCCCATACTTCATCCAATTTGTTCTCCTCTTTGATTTCTCTTGTTTGCTCAACATCTATAGTAGTTGTCTCGGAGACTTGGGAAGTAATTGGAGATTTTGAGGAGTAAGCTAATGCATTTCAAGTTTCTGAATTCTGTCGGAATTTCTTTAACTGGGATTCAGGAAAATGGGTTATTCTTCGCTGACGACATTGATTGAATCTAATCAATTTCTCGGGACTTAGACGGTTTGCTGCTAATTTATTTACCATATAATATCTTGGAACCATTTCAAACAAATAATCAAACTTGTCAACCTCGTTTGAAAATGGTTTGAGCTTAGCCTGTGTTGTAACATCTTTTGCTACACCATGCGAGTCATATGGTCTGTTTAGTATGGTTGGAAAATTAAAGGCTCTTAATTAGTCAATTTCAATTGAGGAATGCTTGAAATTTTCTAAGGCATAATTACCACAAGAAATGGGAAAACATGGCCAAGTGAATTTCTTGGCATCTTTAAGTACTTTGGTTAAGCCCTTACCAACTGTTTGATAAGCGACTTCCTTACCTAGCAACTTATCTGGGACAAAATGTGGAAAAACATAAGGATGGGAAAGGCTACCAAAAACGAAATGTAGGTAAATGATTCTTCCCCAAACCACTTTCCTATAGGCTTTAGGTCTTTATTGGCTTCTGTAGTACGTCTAGGGGCTTTTCTGCCAAAGAATTCTTGGTGGATAGGGAGCATGACTTCATGATAGATTTTGCAGAAGTGAGTATGGTATTTCGATTCCCAAAGGATACTGAGATAAACAGATATAGGGCAAGGAAATTGGTCTGTCCATTTCCATCCAAGAGATGGAAAATCATAAGGAAAATAAATTGCGTCCATGACATAGGCGCTCATTAAGAAAGGAGGAGACGTTCTTTCAAGAACATTGTGCTTTTTTGTGTAATTGTAGATTTGGGTGGTCAAATTATTGGATAATATAGTCGCCCAATCCATGATATAGCCATTAGCAGAGGCTTCTATCAATGGCACCCATTCTTCAGAGAATTTCTGCGTATTTGGATGGTTATAGAGGCGACATCACATAGAAGAAATATGAGAGAAAGGGCGAACAATGGAAGCCAATGAATGCAGACCCATGTCCTCTCGCTTGTGTTTGTTCGGGTCCCTTCTCCATTCTCTAATCAAGTCCGCAGGGTTCAGATTCTCTTGCATGAATTTCTGGGCGAATTGTGTATCATATCTCCTCTGAGGTGGAGGTATATGATACATTTTCCTTAAATCCTCATCTTTAAAAGACCCAATAACTGTCTTCCTCGGTGTTATAAATGTTTTGTCTGTAATTTCCAGCTGGTCGACAACCCATCTCACCATATCTGTATATGGTAGAATTTTAGGGCGGGCATCAATTCTATCAAGAAATGAATTGGCCACACCATTCCATGTGGCGTCATTACTTGGAGGATAATCATCAGCAATAGCAGTCTGTTTCACAATTACCCTCGGAATTTCATCCTTGAATAGTTTGTATATCACCTCCTAAGAGGCAGAACCTGCATCCGGAGTCCATGTAGTATTTGTAAACAATGGAGACATCTCAGACACTTCTTCAGGTGGCAATATTGGTTCTTGCTATATTATGGACTTCCTCCTTGCCTTGATTATTCTTGACATATCATTTAGCTGCTCTTTATTAGAATTTACCTATAAAGAAACAAATTAAGATTAGTAGCAAGACCTTCGAAGGATGTAAATTGTCATATCAATTCAATGCCAGTTAAATGGAAATCCTTTCACATTAACTAAAAATTATTACCAATCAACAAAAAAACCTCGAAATTAGAACTACGCAGAGTGGTCATTTAATTTCTGTTAGGGTCCCACCCTAACCCCCTTATTTATGTAGTGGGATGGAGTGATAGTAAAGAGTCAATAAAGCCCATATTAATAATTGTAAGTGGTTAACCCGCAATTAATGACAGGACCACAGTTAGTTGCAAATGGGCCATGGTATTATATAGATGGTATTAATAAAACCCATGGTATTGATCCATGGTATTGCATGTATGAGTCATATATAAAGGATAGAGACTCCCTGTGAGGAGCATCATGTCTTATTTTTGAATCGAGCTGTGCTCTATTGGAGGTTTCCCCCTCGAAGAGGCTAGTGAACATTGCTTTCTGAATAATAAAATATTTGCTGTTGTCTCTCACTATTCTATGTTCTAGGTATATTTCTTTGCATATTTTGTATTTGGGTATCTTTTTGCAGGTTAAGAGCATAACAAGTGGTATCGGAGCACTTTCCAGGGCCGGTGGGATCTCCATTTCTTAGCAATTTTTATTTTTATTTTTTTTTGGCTAGAGACGTGTTCTCGCGTCTTTAAACCACGGGATCTATCGTTGAGCGCATAAAAATGCGGATTTGGGGAGGCATGCACGCAGGAAATACAAGAGGTGGTCACGCTTGTTGGACTCCCTTGTAACCCCTATGGGTACCCCTTCGAGTAGTAGCGCATTAGATAGAACCACGTATGGACTGTCTTCCAAGTACCTTCTGGGTATATCAGAAGCCCCTTAGCTCCTCTACAACCTAGCCATAGATAAACCGTTGGCTGTCTTGCTGCTATAGTACACCGAGAACAGCACTTGGAGAGATTACTCGCCCATACGATAGGGTAGTCAGGTTGTACGGCTAAGGGTACGGTTGATCCTCCTTAGTTAGAGCCCTGAAACATTGGGCTGAGTACTACTGTCAGACCCTTATGTATATTGCGATTTGTAGCACCTGACACTCCTCGAGACCATAGTTCCCTTTTATATCTTGGGATCATGCATCATCTCTGCCAGATCCGCTCGTGCAAAGGGGTGCAGCAGCAGCAGACATCAGTCCTGCAGTTTCGAGTTAGCAGACCAGCCATTCCGATCTATTAGATCCATCAGATCCGCAGCAACAATCTGTTCCGCCGCTCAGAGCTATCCAATCCGCCATTCAGATCTCTCAAATCCACCTGATCTGAGTAGTTATGTGGGGTTCCTATACCGGGGCATGATTTTCGTAGGACTTTTGGTAGCATTGACATTTTGAGGATTCGGTGACTGTAGTATTCCTAAGGAAGGAGTAAATCTCCGTTATTGGTGATCTAGCCCATCAGAATCAGGATGACGAGCTGAGCACGGTGGTGCCATTCAATTCTTAGTGAAAAAAAGTTTTTGGCGGTCCCAAATTTCAAGAACATCAAGTCGGTGCATGGTAGAAACTAGAGCTCAAGTTATGGCCAATGAGAGGATGGACAAACTTGAACAATCCTTGCAATCCCTCCAAACTCAGCTTGACAGACTAACTAGCATAATCCCGAGCATAATCCCGAAGGGCAAGGAGGAAGCCCATGAGGAGGCGTATATTGGCAATGGACATAGTGAGGGTGAGTCTAGCCATTCTCTTCACCTCTGGGCCCCCCACCAACAATCCCATCCGCGACCTCCCAAGTTGGATATGCATAAATTTGATGGTTCTCACCCGGCAGCATGGATAGCACAAATGGAGCAGTATTTCAATCTGAATAACATCTTAGATAATGAGACTTAGCTTATGGTGGGGAGCATGTATTTGGACAATGAAAGGTGGCAATGGTGGGAATGGCATCAACATTGCAATGGACCTTTTATGACTTGGACCACCTTCAAAAAAGCTCTTACAGAACACTTTGACTAGGAATCTTCTTTTTTGGGTCATCTTACTAAGCTCCGACAGACTGGCACAGTGGATGAATATATTACAGCCTTTGAAGCCTTAGCATTCTGCACTAGGGGTCTCTCAGATGTGTTCTACACGGAATGTTTTATTAGTGCTCTTAAAGAAGCCATAAAAGCCCACGTCCTACTGCACCACCCTCCCACATGGACGGAGGCTTACAAGGTAGCTCGTAACGTGGAACGTGCGTTAGCAGCCCAGTACAGTCGCCCAAATTTCACCGCTAAGGGTCTCCCCCCACAGGCTCACAGCACGACTCAAACACTTAAGGCTCAAAAGGTGTCACCTGCAGAAATGGCTGAAAGAAGAAAGCAAGGATTATGTTACTACTGTGATGAAAAATACTCCCCGGGTCATAAATGCAAGGAGCCCAAATTTTTTCAAATTGATGCCACTGATTACAGCTCATCGGAGGAAGATCCACCACTGGAGGAACATGAGGCGGTAGAAGAGGACAACCAAAAGGACAATGTCCCTGACGAACCAGTTATTTCGTTGCATGCTTTGGCAGGGATTTCTTCACCTCAAACTCTCAAAATCAGAGGTTTTATTAAACATCGCCCAGTAGTAGTCTTGATTGATAGTGGAAGTACACATAATTTCTTCCATCAAAAAGTCGTCAAAGCAGTGCATTGTTTTGTACGAGTAGTTTCTAACTTCCAAGTCCAAATTGCGGATGAGTGCACAATGAAATGTGAAGGCCGCTGTGAAAATGTCAAACTTCAAATGGGGGATTATCAGTTGAAGACCCACATGTTTGCCATACACATGGGAGGGTGCGACATTGTCCTCGGTGCTGAATGGCTTCGCAGTCTTGGGCCAATCACAATGGATTTCCAGGAGTTATATATGAGTTTTAAGCAGAACAACTCCACACATACCCTTCGTGGACTCCAGGTGGGAGCTCCCTCTATCATCAGCTCGCATAGGATGGAAAAATTGCTAAAAAAGGGCCATCAAGGAGTTATAGCTCAATTTAATGCCATCCAAGTAGTCGAAACCAAGTCTCTACCGATTCATCCTGAGATGCAACAGATTTTAAGTAACCATCTGCCGGTCTTTGACAAGCCTCATGAGCTTCCACCCTTGAGAGGGGAACATGATCATAGCATCACCTTGGTTCCAGGGGCCCAACCCCCAAATGTGCACCCATACAAATATCCGTTCACCCAAAAGAATGAAATAGAAAAAATATCAAGGAACTTTTGGAAGCAGGTGTCATTCGTCCCAACATTAGTCCTTATTCATCACCAGTGGTCATGGTGCTCAAGAAAGATGGGAAGTGGCGGATGTGTCCAGACTTCAGGGCCCTCAATAAGTTGACAGTCAAAGATAAATTTCCCATCCTGGTGGTTGATGATTTGCTGGATGAACTCAATGGGGCTCAATTCTTCACTAAGATGGATCTTCGCTCAGGCTACCACCAAATTCGCATGAAGGAAGTCGACATTCCAAAGACTGCTTTCCGAACTCATGAAGGCCATTATGAGTTTCTGGTCATGCCATTCAGTCTTTGTAATGCCCCATCTACTTTTCAGAGCCTTATGAACCACCTTCTCAAACCATATCTCAGGAAATTTGTCCTTGTCTTCTTCGATGACATCCTCATCTATAGTTGCACTTGGGTCGCACATCTTCAACATGTAGATCTACTCTTGCAACTGCTCCGCAAGCATAAATTATTTGTCAAGATGTCCAAGTGTTCGTTTGGCATGGAAGAAGTTGAGTATTTGGGCCACATTGTGGGGCGTGGAGGTGTCAAGGTGGACCCCAAAAAGATCCAGGCAATGCAGGATTGGCCTCAACCTAAGACCTTGAAGAGTCTGAGAGGATTTTTGGGTCTCACAAGCTATTATCGCAAATTTTTCTGCAATTATGGTTGCATAGCGAAGCCCCTCACTCAACTCCTGAAGAAAAATTCATTCTTCTGGAATGAAGACGCACAACAGGCATTTACAGCTCTCAAAAATGCCATGTGTTCCACTTCAGTCTTAGCACTACCTGACTTCACCAAATCTTTTGTCATTGAATGTGATGCTTTGGGTACGGGTATTGGGGCGGTCTTAATGCAGGAAGGGCGACCTTTGGCCTTCACAAGCCAACAACTAAGTGGGAAGAACCTGGGCCAATCTACCTATGAGAAGGAAATGATGGCCATTTTACATGCAGTAGAGACCTGGCGACCTTACTTATTGGGGCGACGTTTCCAAATCTACACAGACCATCACAGTCTTAAATATTTTTTCGAGCAACGCCTATGCTCCCCACAACAAAATAAATGGCTCGCCAAAATGTTGGGATATGATTATGAGATCATTTACAAGAAAGGGCAAGAAAATAGTGTAGTAGATGCATTATCTCGCCAATTTGAGGAGGGAAGTACCCTGATAGCAATTTCCCTTCCCATTCCAGAATGGATTGAAGAGGCTCGCAGGGAATGGTTTTCACATCCCAGGCTCTCCCAACTCATTTCTCAATTGCAAGCGAATCCAAATTCCACAAGGGCTACTCGTGGCAGGATGAGATTCTTCGCTACAGGGACAGAGTCGTAATATCACCAACATCCACCCTCAAAAGTCGCATTTTGGCAGAATTGCACTCATCCCCCATTGCAGGACATTCAGGCTTTCAGAAGACATATGCTCATACCAAAAGATCATTTTTTTGGACATGCATGAAAAAGGACATCCTCACTTTTGTAGCAGAATGCGATGTCTGTCAATGCCACAAGGGGGAGATTGTCAAAGCACCAGGCACATTACAACCGTTGCCCATCCCGACAGCAATATGGATGGAGGTTTCTATGGATTTCATTACAGGTCTTCCAAAGTCAGGAAACAAGTCAGTCATCATGGTGGATGTAGACAAACTTTCGAAGTATGCTCATTTCTGCGCCCTACCCCACCCGTTTACACCGACTTTGGTCGCTCAATCTTTCATGGATCATATCTTCAAATTGCATGGCATGCCCACTTCTATTGTGTCCGATCGCGACCCGATCTTCACCAGTAATTTTTGGCAGGAACTATTCAGGCTACAAGGCACCCAACTAACACTCAGTACTTCTTATCATCCTCAAACGGATGGTCAAACAAAAGCCATCAACAAATGTCTAGAAACCTACCTTAGGTGTTTCACTTCATAAAAACAACATCTTTGGGTACAGTGGTTACCTCTGGCTGAATGGTGGTATAACACCAACTATCATGCCACCACCAAAAAGAATCCCTATGAAGCAGTATATGGTCAACTCCCTCCTTCCCCTACATCCTATATCAAGGGGGGCTCAAAGGTACAAGTAGTGGATCAACTCCTACAAAACCGCGCAACCATGCTCACCCATCTTAGAGAGAATCTTCGTCAAGCTCAAAACCGCATGAAGTAACAGGTAGACCAGCATCGCTCAGAGCACCAATTTCAAGAAGGGGATCAGGTATTTTTGAGGCTGCAACCATATAAGCAAACATCACTCAAAGACAAGGGTTGTCAGAAACTATCTCCAAAATTTTACGGACCATATCAAGTACTTCAGCGCATTGGAGAAGTAGCCTACAAGCTGGCTTTGCCGCCTACTGCAAAAATCCATCCATTTTTCCATGTCTCATGTCTCAAGAAAGTGATTGGGAACAATTGCAGAATTCAATCTAGTCTACCTGAATTGGACGAGGAGGGTCAATCTGGCTCCAACCTGAACAGGTCCTAGACACATGAGAAAGGCATCTGTGTGGCCGCATGATTAGGGAAGTTCTCGTCAAGTGGAAAGACACCTCTCCGGAAGATGCAACTTGGGAACCAACCACTATTCTTCAGCAGTTTCCGCAGCTTCAGCCTTGAGGACAAGGCTATTCTTAAGGGGGAGGGCATGTTAGAGTCCCACCCTAACCCCCTTATTTATGTAGTGGAATCAAGTCATAGTAAAGAGTCAATAAAGCCCATATTACTAATTGTAAGTGGTTAACCCGCAATTAATGACGGGACCACAGTTAGTTGCAAATGGGCCATGGTATTAGATAGATGGTATTAATAAAACCCATGGTAATGATCCATGGTATTGCATGTATGAGTCATATATAAAGGATAGAGACTCCCTGCGAGGAGCATCATGTCTTATTTTTGAATCGAGCTCTGCTCTATTGGAGGTTGACCCCTCGAAGAGGCCAGTGAACATTGCTTTCTGAATAATAAAATATTTGCTGTTTTCTCTCACTATTCTATGTTCTGGGTATCTTTCTTCGCATATTCTGTATTTGGGTATCTTTTTGCAGGTTAAGAGCATAACAATTTCCAAATGTTTGTTCACATGATACTAACACTCGTCATTATATCGGAAAATCTTTTATCAGTGTGTGGTATCGGGTGACATTACATAGCTCAACGATTTGCAATTTCTAAAAAGTATATAGGCATGGGACCCATATTAACGAAAGACTGGAGTTTAACGGAACATGATATCGACATCTGGTAATTGATGGAATGTGATATCAGATCTTGATGGAATTCGATATCGGCTCAGTAATTCACAATTCGGCTTATCGCAATTTCACAATTTCGCATTTCGGTTTTTCACAGTTTAGTTTTGCGGCTATCTTTCGAAATCGGTGACACTATGTGTATCATTTAGTAGGACCAAATCTTTTATAGTTTTTTCATTAATTTCAAGATTCATTTAGACTTGTAATTCATCTTTTAAAACTATTAAAGGATTCCTAAAAGGTTCTATGACCTTATTCATAAACTTTCTTGTTTTATTCAAAAATCAATGAATAAAAATAAAACTTGTCCTATTTTATCTAAACAAAGAAGGATTCTATCCTAAAAAATTTAAAGGGTCCCCATTATTCTTTCTCCTAAGTCTAAAGATAATGGGGGGTTATTGAGAAGCACAACAATTGGCAACACACTAGACGAAATGATTAATCTATGTAAGATGTCAATCTTTATCAAGAATTTCTTTAGAAAGTTTAAAAATGATTGAAATCTAGATTGATATAGATAATTTTGAAATGAAATAATTCGTCTTATCGTAAAGCTTCTCACAGTTTGTGATAGATAAAAATATTTTTTTTGTATGTAAATCAGTAGCTAATAGGTTGAAAATACAAAGTAAAAACTATTAGAAGATTAGATATTGAATAAACTTATAAGTCATTGGTAGAGCCACTGCTGCTAGCAAGCGTTCATAACCTCGACAGGGTTACCATTTAACCAAAATGAACCAGTATCCCATCCATATTATAATAACATTCTTTAGAGGCAATGAAGTTCCTTTTTGCTTTTTCTTTTTATTTACTATTTTTTTGCTTTAAAGGCATTATCCTGGTTTAGTAGCCAGAAAATGATATTGCCATTCACAAATTGTAATAAAATTGAACAAGTCGACTCGTGATGAGATCTCTTGTCTCAAAGTCTGCTGACTAAGAGCCATTATCTTGGTTTGGTTTCCAATAGTGATAATGTCAACCTTATTAGTTTCCTATGATCATGGTAAGTAGGCTCGTGATGAGACCTCTTAACTTTTAAGTTTTTTCTATTCTTGAATTACACTGATTTTTTTTTTTAAATAAATGGACGGGGAGGTTTCATTTACTCTTTACGAGTCTTGGATGACCTCTTTAAGTAAAAGATGCTAAAGACTTCATAGTAATTTCTACTTTTATAAAGATAACTTTTCAAAACCAATTCACAACAAATAGATTTTTTAAAGAGTTTCAAACCAAAAGATTTCACAATTAAATGAGTATCCTATTTAAAATCTTTAAAACAAATTCAATACTAAGCTTCCAATTTAAATTTTTGCTTTGTAAATTGTCCCTTAAATAAGTTTAACAATTCAAAAATAAAGAGAAACTTCCAATGTGTTTTCCAAAGTGTGTACTTTTAGTAACAAAAGGAAATGATATATAAAATTATTTACATATTGTACAAAAGAAATTATGTTCCTTCAAGAAAAATATTTTTTGAGTATAAGTCCATTAACAGGAAGAATTTCCTTCTTCCCTTATAAATCTTGCAAAATGAAAGTTGATGGACCTATCTTCTCAAAAATTTGAAAGGGACCAAGCCAGAGTTTTTGAAATTTTGTATGTTTTCCTTTGTCCTCATGCACTTTATCCCATTTCAAAACTAAGTCTCTGATTTCAAAAAATTTATCTTTGACTGAATTGACATCAAATGAAGCTTTGAACAATTGTTGATGGTGAGCATGGACTAGATTAGCTTTATTTCTTTCTTCTTCCAGCTTTAGGATTTGAGACATTCGTAATTGTAAAGCAGATGTAACAACCCTGGTGAAAATTCCATGTAAAAATATATAAATTCCAGGGATGATGGGACACATATTCCAAGCTGACTAGTGGGCAAGACATTCTAGGGGGTGTTCATTTGGTTGTTTATGGCTAAGGAAAGTGGCAAAGGCAATGACTATAAGGCATTAAAGAGGCAAAAAGGTATTTTGGCACATTTATTTATGAAAATAATGGAAATTAGGAGAAAAGGAAGGTTAAAGGTCACATGTTGCATATGAGGAGGAAATTGAAGGAAAATAATGGAAAATGAAGAAAATAGAGGCCTCATTAATAAAAAGGCTTCTGAGGATCAGTGGGCAAGACTTGGTTAGTTCAATTTTGGAATGCTCTCATTATTCTCTTTCTCTCTTACTCTGGGACACTTAGAGTTTTCTTGGAGCACTTTGGCATTGGGGAAAGAAAGGAAAAGAAGGCAAGAGGAAGCAAAGATCAAGCAGGGAAAGACAGGATCAAGCAGCTACAACAGGCTTCATTGCAGGTATCAACTTGCATGTGTATTTTCCTTACTAGATTTGGCATGCATGGGATTGCATGTGTTTATTTTCTACCATGGCATGGGTTTTTCCATGTGTGATAGTATTTTCAGCCTAGCCAAGTGCCATTTCCTGATAGCTTTGATGAGATGGGTTCTCTCATGCGTTTTGTGGGGGGTGGCCAGATTGGATTCGAAGTTGAGTGGGGTGGATCTTCGAATTGAAAAAAACATGGTGGTAGTGGTCCTTGAACTAGACTGAGGATGCACGAAGCCACTGACCTAGTAACCCCTGAACTAGACTGTGGGTTGCGGTAAATCCAGATTGTGTGCCTCGGTGGGCCTAGGAATCCTTGTCGGTGAATGACAGGATATACGGTAAAGCCAAGTGGTAGATTTTCTCTCCGTTGAGCCTAGTGATTCCGAGATGGAATTCATGGCGAAGCTTGGATAGTATGTCTAGGTGTAGGGTCTAGTGATCCCTGGATCATACTGCGGACGCACAGTAAAGCTTGAGAGACTAGGAGGCACTCAAATTCCTCATGGTGTAAGCGAAGAACTCCGATGGCATCCACATTGATTGGTGTTTTTGATGTGTTCTATGAGTCTCCCATTCATGCTTGGAATATGGCATGGGGATGATTGGTTGAAAAGAGACTTGGCTCAGCAATCTATGGTTGGTGGAACGTGGTAGTCCCATCATCGGTTGGTTCATTGCATTGTTAATGAAAAAAATCATTCCCTTGATTTTCATGTGCAAATGTACTAATGTATATATGGATTTTGATGAATGATATGTTTGTTGTATTTCTTCTCCTATTATGTTGTTTAGATGCAAATTTACCCCGAAGGGTGTTACAGAGTGGTATCAGATCATGGTTCAAACACTTGGATTGGATGGGCTCTATCATAGGTGAAATGAAGAACAAAGGTTAAATTTTAGACCTTTTTGTCATATCTGTTATAAATTTTCTTCTGTGGCATATTAGAAGTTCAAAATTTGTCCATATTAAAGCTAAATCCCACTGATAATGTGGCAAAAAATTTAGATATTGGTTCACAATACTTTAGGAATTATGATCTAAGGAAGATGACCTTCCTGAATGCACCTTTAAACAGGTCATGTTGGAATTTCTGCAATAACTCATCTTCTGTAGGCTTTCAAAAGCTGAAAAAATGTCCACATTAAGGGGGCATACCACAATTATGTGGTAGAAAATTCAGATATTGGGTCGCAATATTTTAGGAGATATGAGTAGAGGGAGTCGAGCCTTCTGAATGCTCCTAAAATCAGGCCTCAAACATACCACGCTGACATTTTTCTTATAACATTTCTTTTGGGCACTCCCGGGAGCTGAAATTTTTTCCAAAATGAGGGGAAATTCCACTAGTGTTGTGATAAAATTTCAGACATTTATTCGCTATATTTGAGGAGATATGACCAGTGGAAGTCAAGCTTTCTGGATACTCCTAGAATTGTGCACCAAATAGGATTATGTTGGTATTTTCGTTATAACTTTTCATCTATGAGATCTGAGAAGTTGAAACTTGAACCATAGTGAGGTAAAATACCACTGATCATATGGTTTAGTTTCCATAACTGGTACTACTACAATTTAAGATATATGCATTGAATCATTCACTATATTGGTTTGCATGCAAAGTGTTTGATGAAATGCTTAAATGGTTCAATGATTAATTGCATACAAACTGTTTGATAAAATGCCTCAATGAGTATGTTGTTTGTGGCTTGGGATAGTATTGATGTATAATAGTATTTTTGTAGTTGATGTATGCTTACTTGTGTTGAGCCTCAAACCTGCACTCCTTTACACATCCTCTCAGCCTCCTTTTCCTATTCATTTCCTTCTTTTGCCACTCATTCCCTCCATCAAATTGCTCAAATCATTGTATTTTAGGAGTTTTTACATGGTTTTCTAATTATGCTAATGACTGTTGTTGGTTTAGAATTTTGGTTCAAAATGCTGCGTTTCCGCAACTCACACAGGGTTTCCGCAGCTGATCCCGGTTTCCGCAGCCAACCCCGGATTCCGCAGCTGTTTTCTTAAATGGTATGTTCCAAGTGTCCTCCGGGAAGAAGAGTCACATGGGCAAGTTCGTGGAACCACGGACATGGTGTGTGTCCCTCCAGCTCACCCAAACTGGTCATAAAAACCCGTAGTCAACAAGGAGGCAAATCCGATCAACAGAGGTCATTGGCGGTGGCACGGCTCTGCGTGTTTTGTTTTGGAGCACGTGAAGAACAGGTGGCATCTTCCTTAGCCACGAAGACAGTGGGAAACATGAATCCAACAGAGGATTGAATGTCCACAACGACTGTTGCCTAAATCCGAGGACGCAACCAGATTACGTGTTTTTACACAGCTGCTTGAATAGCTGAAGTTTCGTTAAGTTAGTTTGCTTTCCTCTGTATAAATAAAGCGTCTTTGAACGATGGATAGTTAGTCGTTTTGTAATCGTGTTTTGTAATTGTTTTGAGCTCCCCACTGTACATTTAAACTTGTTATCAATACATGAGAAGACTGTTATGTTTCTAAGCGTGTAACTGCTCTTTGGATTGGCTGAAGTAGGCAGAGGGCCCCTGTTTGCTGCAGCCTCTGTACAGTAGTTTAATTTCTTGTATTTTGTTTTCTGATTTCATGTATAATAGCTGTACATATGTCTCTTTATTTGCTGCATTTTTATTTCTTTTTCAACATGTATAATAGCTGTACATAAACTTTGAATTCTGCTGATTTACATTTCTGCACTTTTGTTCATGACTGATCAGTGTGTTATGCAGGTTTCTTAGGCGAGCCCGGGATAGTTTTCTTGTTTTTCTTTTTACAACTAGTGGCATGTGTGATCATCTTGTCTACGCTGCTGACCTTTACTTTTCTGCAGTTTGATTTTCATTAGTTTTATTCCTTCAACTTGCACTTTACTTTCTGCTCAGTAGTTATCAAGTTGTTCATCTATTGATGGTTCTTTTTCTATAATCAACTAACTTTATTGGAGCCAAAATATCATTTAGTGCAGCTTGGTTTATTTTGCTTTAAGACTCACATTACTGACCTGTTCATAACTGTTCTCACATCATTAAGAAGAGGTTAAAATAGTGTGATTTGTCTCACTTAGATTTCACATTGATTAGATTTAGATTTCATTTTCATTTTCATCAACAGCAGAGATACTGGGCCGATGCCATTAGTCTTTTATTTGGTTTCAAGCTTTAATTTTATTTCAGTTATTGTTCAAGCTTTCTTTTAGAATACTCTTTAAGTTTCAAGAAATCACTTAGAAATAATCACAATCACACACATTCACTCGCTTTATTTCATCTCCATCACATCACATTAGGAAAGATACAATAAAAAACAAACTAAAAAGATAAAAACGACAAAAGATTTAGAAAAGGTTATCTAAGTACATATAGTACACCTCACTTCATCAGCTTACAAGCCCCGGGTTGACAATTAAAATTAGCAATTTAGACAACACTAAATTGACCAAACATTTTGGCGCCGTTGCCGGGGAAGTGAAATTAGGTAGCCAATTCTTAAAAAAAAAGACAAGAAAATTTCAAGGAAGGAAAATTAATAACCTCTCAAAGTATGCTCTCCTCTTGCACCTAGAGTGACCTGGAGGATCAGAAAAGAGAAAGTTATTGGTTTAATAGTTTCTTGAGTATGCTCTCTTCTTGCACCTAGAGTGACCTGGAAGATCAGAAAGAGAACTATTACCCCGACTTGAAGAAAAATAAAAAATGACATGCATAGAGCAAGAGATTCTAGGGGAAGGTTTTTAGCTAGAGCCAAGAGTTAGATTTTTACAAGTCCATCTACTTCAAGAAATAGACAAGAGACACCTCCCTCATCTCCAATTTACACTCCTAACCCTAGGATTCCTGGGATTCAAGAGGCAGAAGTCGACTCTCCCACACCTTCTATCGAATTTGAATTAGAAAGAGATCCTTTCCTTCCTTCTACAGAAAGACAAATTGTAATTGAAGAAGTAGAATCATCTGAAGAAGATGGAGAAATTCCTTCTCATTCACCCTTAGTAGAGGAACCGGAAAACTCTGAAGTCTCCGGGGAGACTACCATGACAGAAGAAGGAGCATCTGGATTTGGTAGAGGTAGAGGTAGAGGAGGAGGAGGAGGAGGAAACAATGGAGGAGGTCGAGGTAACATTGGGGGAAATAGGGATGGAGATAACTCATTCGGATTTCCTATAGTCGATGAGGACTCCCGAGCCACCATGAAAAACATCTCACCATCTGTCCTCCCAAACTTCCATGGGATGAGGAATGAAGACCCTGAAACATTTCTATTTGAGTTTGAAGTCGTTTGTCGAACTTATGACTATCTGGAAGACTCTCAAAAACTCAAACTGTTCCCTTCAACATTGAAAGGAGCATCCTTGAAGTGGTTCATGGGATTACTCACTCAGTCCATTAGGTCTTGGAATGATATGAAACAAACATTTTTGGATAGGTACCTGGACTATTGTATGCCCACCAATCACAAGGATGAGGTATTCAAAATGATGCAAAAAGAAGATGAAAATTTGGAGGATTTTCTTGAAAGATTTCAATACAACTTGAAAAGAGCAAAAATGAACAACTTAGATGAGGAGACCTTAAAAGCCCTTCTACTGAAAGCCATTAGAGATGAATGGATAGATATTTTGAACATGATGGGAAAGGGAGATATATCTCAACTTTCACTCAATGGTATAGCAGAACTATGTGTCCATCTCTCAAGGGGGAAGTCTAAAACTCAAAAAGGGCCTAGAGATCCTTCTCTCATCAGAGCAAACAAATCTGCAACTGGATCAGTAAGTAGGGCTGAGATTGGCAATATGCTTGATGAATTTAAAATTGATATCTTAGGAAGTCTTAGTGAACAATTAGACACCCTTAAGATTCACAATAAGCAGAAAGCAGAAGCTGAGGCTTTGGCCATCTTTTGCCCAAAGTGTAGAAAGAAACATGCTCTAAGGGAATGTCCCTTGGATGAAAAAGTTGTAGAGACATGTGTAATGTGTTCAGAGAATCATGAGACCAAGGATTGTCCTTCAATCCCTGGGCTCAAAGCTGTCTTTCAAGAAGATCCAAATACACTTGAATCTCTCTGTTTTGTTGCAAGGAGACCTTGGCAGGGGCAACAAAATCAAGGGTTTAACAACTCTATGAATTTTCAACCCCCACCAAATTGGAATCCTTGGCAACAACCTTGGTCCAAACCTCAAAATCCTTTTCAATCATGGGTACAAGGTATGCAAAATCCTTATGGGAGATTTGCTCAATTTTATCAATATCCTCCATATTTTCAAAACCAACAAGCTCCACAACTTCCAAACCAAAATCCACAACTATCATTTCCATTTCAACAACAACAACCTTCTCAACAGAATCCAAATTCTCAACTCTTGCTTCCATTCCAACAGAAGTCAAATCAACTTCCTTCTCAGCCATTGCCAAACCCCAATAATAAAAATCCTCAAAATGCTTATATGTTGGAAGGTCAACCATTTCCTACCTATATGATTGTTCCTCTCAATGAAGTACAACTCAGATCAGGTAGAGTCTTAGATAAGCCTTCTATAAATGATCAAAAGCAAAGCATTTTTGAGGAAGAATCTCTTGAAGCCAATAAGGGTTCTGAAGCATCTCTTCAAAACCCAAACACTCAAAAAGAAAAAGAAAAAGAATTAACCCCCACAACTCCCATAGTTGAGCAACCTGCATCTTTATCCACACCTCCTTTTCCTGAAAGATTACAAATTGACAAAGGAGTGGAAAAACAAATTTGGTTGCCTAACTATAATTTTCTAGATGAATTGAAGAATGTCTGTATCAAGATTCCCTTGTTACAAGCCATTAAGGAAATTCCTATTCTAGCAAAAATAATAAAGGAGTTGAGCCTTAAAAGACCAGGAAGGAAACCAAGAGATACCAGAAGGATCCACCTGGTAGGAAAAATTGCAGATATCATGATGGGAAAAATTACTATGCAGAAATATGTAGACCCTGGTAGTCCAATTGTCAAAACACATATCAATGGGGTAGAAATACCAAATACTTTGATTGATTTAGGGGCTGCTATTAACATTATGAGTAGACAGACTATGGAACAGCTAAAACTTCCTAATCTTCTTTTTACACCTACTTTATTGCAATTGTCAGATCGATCAATTATTAAACCAGATGGTGTATTAGAGGACATTCCAGTCTCCCTAGACTCTTGGGAATATCCAGTGGATTTCATGATTTTAACTCCCAAGAGTAATCTAGGAGGACATCCTCTTATTTTAGGAAGACCTTGGCTAGCCACAGCTGATGCTTTCATAAGTTGTAGGTCTGGGGATATGTATATTTCTGATGATAATTCGACAAAGAAGTTCAATCTGTATCCTCCAGCAAAATCAATTACAGAAATAGGGGATAATGAGTGGATTGATGATGAAGATACTATACAACCTGTCTTTACCATTTCTGAGGTTAGTGAAGATAGTCAAATTCTGAACACATTAGAAAATTTTGAACCATCTTCAAAATATGACTCCACACAATTTCAGTTGGATTCTGACATTGAGTGTCTATCATCTAGACAAATGTCTCTTTTCTCTATGGAAGAGTTTGGTAGTTCTACCATGGAGATTTTTCCAGGAAAAACATTGAATATCAACAGAAACTTGGAAAAATCACAACAAGGGGAGCTAACCAAAATCTTACAAAAACATTCTACTGCATTTGCATGGGAGTATACCAATATGAAAGGTATTGACCCTAAGACTTGCATTCATCACATCTACATTGAGGAAAATAGTAAACCAATCAGACAACCTCAAAGAAGGATGAATCCAAACCTTAGGGAGATAGTGAAAGAAGAGCTCCAAAAGTTACTTAATGTAAACTTCATTTACCCCATTTCAGATAGCTGGTGGGTTTCCCCTTTGGTTATAATACCTAAAAAGAATGGTAAATGGAGGGTTTGCATTGATTACAGGGAATTAAACAAAGCAACTTTGAAGGATCACTTTCCTTTACCCTTTATTGATCAAGTATTAGATACTTTAGCAGGCAAAAAGTATTTCTCATTTTTGGATGGTTTTAGTGGTTACAATCAAATTCAGGTAGCACCTTAAGATCAGGACAAGACCACATTTACCTGTCCATGGGGAACTTTTGCTTACCGAGTACTTCCTTTTGGATTATGTAATGCACCTACAACATTTCAAAGGGCAGTATTAGGAATCTTTTCTGATCTAATTCATGATTGTGTAGAGGTGTATATGGATGATTTTACAGTTTATGGTAATTCATTTGAAGAGGCATTAGAAAATTTGGAAAGAGTCCTTATAAGATGTAAGGAAACAAATCTTTCATTAAGTCATGAAAAATGATTTATGATGTTTACTGAAGGGATTGTTTTAGGACATCATATTTCAGGAGATGGAATTAAAGTTGATAGATCAAAAGTTGAAGTCATCTCCAAGTTACCTATTCCAAATTGTCAAAAAGATGTTAGAAGTTTTCTTGGGTTTACTGGATATTATAGAAGATTTATTGAAAACTTCACCAAGATAGCATCTCCGCTCTTCAAATTACTTACAAAAGATTGTGAATTCAAGTGGGATCCTGACTGTCAATCTGCATTTGAAACTCTAAAAACAAGAATATCTGAAGCACCTATTCTGAGAGGGCCAAATTGGAAACTTCCTTTCCATATTTCTACAGATGCTTTAGATACAACTCTAGGAGCTGTGTTGGGTCAAAAGGATTTAGTTCCTTATGCCATTTATTACACCAGTAAAAATTTGACTCCCACTGAGTTAAATTATACCGTGACTGAAAAAGAGTTCTTAGCCGTTGTTCATGCAATTAACAAGTTTAGACATTACATAACTAGCTATGAAACTTTTGTCCATACTGATCATTCTGCAATTAGATATCTCATGAACAAACCTGTTACTAATGGCAGAGTCACAAGATGGCTTTTACTTTTACAAGAATTCAATATTACTGTGTTAGATAGACCAGGAAAACAAAATACAGTAGCTGATTTCTTGTCTAGAATCCAAAATACTAACGAAGATTCTCCCGTAGAGGATAAGTTTCCAGATGAATATCTGTTTGCAGTAACTACTAAAACTCCTTGGTATGAAGATATTGCTAACTATTTGGTTACAGGGAAGCTACCTCCACACTTATTTCCTAATGAGAAAAGGAAAATCATTCAGGAGAGTTCAAAGTATTCATGAATTTCTAATGAATTGTTCAAAACAGGGCTAGATTGTGTGATCAGAAGATGTGTTCGGGAAGATGAAATGCCTGACATCCTTAAGGCATGTCATGATGAACCGTGCGGTGGAAACTTTGCTGACAAGAGGACGGCCTATAAAATCCTTTCTTTAGGATATTATTGGCCTTCTCTCTTCAAAGATGCAAAACAATATGTTAGAAGGTGTGACAGCTGCCAAAGAGTTGGGAGACCAACTCTTTCAAATGAAATGCCATTACAGCCACAGGTACTCATCAAACCCTTTGAGAAATGGGCTTTAGATTTTGTTGGACCTATTAATCCACCATCTAAACAAAAGAAGTATATATTGGTTTGCACTGATTATGTTACTAAATGGGTAGAAGCCAAGGCATTGCCTTCTGCCACTGAAAATTCAGTTGTTCAATTTCTTTTTGAGGATATTTTTACTCGTTTTGGTGTCCCAAGAGAAATTGTGACAGATCAGGGAAGTCAATTTACCTCTAACTTGATGGAGAAGCTGATGGAAGAATACAAAATCAAGCATAGAAAATCTACTCCATACCATCCGCAAGCAAATGGTCAAGTGGAATCCACAAACAAAGTTCTTGAGAGCATCATCACCAAAACTGTTCATCTCCACAGAAGAGATTGGGCAGAAAGGCTTCCTAAAGCCTTATGGGCCTATAGAACTACATGGAGGAACACAACAGGACATTCTCCCTATGAACTTGTTTATGGGAAAGAAGTCTTGCTCCCCATTGAGTTCCAAATCAAGACCTTCAAGATGGCAGTTCAGTTGGGGATGAGTCTATCAGAAGCCCAAAAGCACAGAATGGAGCAGCTGAATGAGCTAGATGAAATAAGACAAGATGCAATTTTAAGGACCGATCTAGTTCAGCACCAAAGAACTAAGTGGCATGACAGATATATCAAAGAGAAGAAGTTTCAAAAGGGAGATTGGGCGTTACTGTTTGATTCAAAGTTTAAAGACTTCAAAGGAAAATTTCAAACTCATTGGCTTGGGCCATATGAGATTGATGAAGTCTTTAGCAATGGAGCAGTTTGAGTCAAGACTATTGATGAGTTTCAAACTCCTCTCATTGTGAATGGCCACCGATTGAAAATTTATCATAAGCCACTCTCAAAAGAGGACTTTGTCAAAATGTTTAAAGAGAATTCTGCAATGAGACTGGTGGAGAAGAATTCTTCTCCTCCATCAGCCTAATCTTTGTTTCTTTCTGAAAAAAAAAAAAAAAAAAAAAAAAAAAAAAGAAGAAAAAAATGTGTATAAGCCTGAAAACCAATCTCAGATTGGCGGTCTTATACAGAAAATATGGAGTGAAAATCAGGGACACCTGACACTCTATATTTTCCAAAAAAAAAAAAAATCTCTTTCTCTCCATCTTCACTCCACCTCACTTGTCATTTCCATCTTCACCTCCATCTCATCTTCATCTCCATTCCACTTCACTCCATTCCATTTCCATTTCATTCCATCCCATTAATAAAAGTCCCTCTCAGTACTATTTCATTCAGTTAGTTGTTTTTCTAACTAAAATTGTGCAGCAAAAAGGGGAGTTGTCTTAGTTTCCGCAGCTAGGAACCGTTTCCGCAGCTCGCACCAGTTTCCGCAGCTCGAAATGATTCCGCAGCCAGCACACTCTGTCTCTACAGCAGCACTCTGTTTTCAAGAGTCACAGTCAGAGGTATCATCATCACCAAGAATAGCAAGGATATGAGGCATCTGCAAGATCAAAAAAGCAATAATGGATCAGCAACCTTAATCAACAAATGGCGAACTTATGAAGGTATGATCAAAATCTTTTCCAAACAACAATTTAATGTCATTTTATGCATAGTTATTAAATCGTGGAAAGAGCCACTAAATGCAATGATTCGGCAAGATCATCCCATTCCTCCTCCACGATAATCCACCTCATACCTTTCTAACGGTTCCATAATCACTCTTAATTCAAACTCGAAATGGGGCTGCGCTCTCATTTATTGGTCGTACCTCCGTGATGTAACCCAATGTACCACGGCTCTCCTTACCATCATTTCCGCAGCCAATGCTGAGACGTGTGCGTAAGCCACCCGACTCTAAAGGATTCGGCCGTTATTCCATCCACTTATCACTCCATTTCCGCATGCGTTGAACTCATTTCTCGTGTTTTTCTTCTACTCCCTCGTACTCACACTATTTCCACTCTCATTTCTGCCGCAAACTCCACAGCTCTGTTTCAAACCCCGATTGCAGTTCTGCAATACGTCTTGCATTACGTTACGGCTACTCCACTTACAGCCGTAATCCACCTGTTTTTTTCCGTGAGTGAGCATCCACACACAGTCAAAGCTTCAGCCGAAGTTGAGAGCCGAAGATGGGGAAGCTACTTAGAGCTGAACCTGAGGGTCCGAAGTATTTAGAAGGGTATCCACAGACGAAGGAAGCATTAAAGAAGGCAAAGTGGTTGAAGTTTATTCAAAAATTCAGAGGGTATAATAAGGAGGTCACGAAAGCATTTGCTCGATCCTTCAATGGACACACCGTGGAAGTAGGGGACCTGAAATTCACAATAACAGAGAACACCATAGCAGCAGCAACCAGTTTACCACAAGAAGGAGACAGATGGTTTAAGAATAGAGGTCTAGAAGATCAGGGATGGAAAGACATGCTTAAGAACCCAGGTATGGACACTTCAATATTCACTAAAGGGATTCCTGTGCATGTAATTAAGGAAGAATGGACTGCATTGTTATTACTTGTTCAAAAGTTTATCACATGTGAGGGCCGTTTTGGCATTATGTATATGTACCATGCAAGGATTATGATGAATTTCATGGAAGGCCATGCCCTCAATTTACCCCACTTTCTGTTAGCAAGCCTAAAGAAAATGAGTTCCACTGTCCAAAAGAATGTAGGCCATATTGAGCCCCACTTGTATCATCACGGGTTCATTAAAATTCTCATAGAAGAGCAATTGAAAAATAACAAGGATACATGGGAAAAGTTTCTAACCGGAAACCATTTCCAAGAGGTGACTGAAGCCTCTAGCAGTTCCCCTAGAGTCCCAAAAAGAAGTAGGAGAAGAGAAAGAGGTGCTGCAGCCCAAGATCCTCCTACAGAAGAAACTGAGGAAACTGCTCAAGAAAAAGAAAAGGGAGATAGAACTAAGAAACAGAAAAAGGATAAAGGGAAAACAATTGTTCAAGAATCATATCCATCACCTGAACCGGCAGTAGAAGAAGACTCTCAAACCTTGGCTGATAGACTAGTACAACTCCAAGCTACTACCCTCTCAAAGAAGAAACAGAAAGAAAAACAGAGTAGTCAGCAAAAGAGCACTAGTGTACAAGTGAGAAGAAGCGGTAGACTTAAGGAAAAAATGAGTGTGACTAAAGAAAAAAATCACATTTCATTGATTTGGGAGAAGGCACACCTAAAAAGACTCCAACTCAGCTAATCATTGAGCCAAGTCCTCCACGAGAGGAAAGTCCCTTTCAGCAGGAAAGAGAAAACAGTCCTCAAGAATTTGAGTTTAGGCCGAGAAGAACACCTGAAACTGACCCTGACCAGCAGGAGGCATATAATTATTTGGAGACCTTGGAGCAATCAGTTGCAGGTCCAAGCACTATATTGCCTCTTGATGAACAAGTCCAATCTTTAAAACATGAGGTGTTTGAGCTAGAAGTCCTGAACCGGCATATTAAACAAGAAAACAAAGCATTGAAAGAACAAAGCAAGGTAGACAAGATTGTCCATGACAATACCATGCTTCACTTAGGACTGTGGTAGAAGAAGAATAGAAAGTTGAACAAAAAGGGTAAGAAGCTGAGCAGGGCACTGATCAATTTGAAATTTAGGTGTCTAGTCAAGAAACCGAGGACCATTTTGGCATCAAGGAGAAAGAGAAGAAGGCTGGATGTTTTCGCAGAAGCATCTGAGCACATGAATTGAAAATAATGACAAAGTTTTGGTTGCATGAGTACATGCAACACCTTCACAGTGGGGGTATGTTGAGCCTCAAACCTGCACTCCTTTACACATCCTCTCAGCCTTCTTTTCCTATTCATTTCCTTCTTTTGCCACTCATTCCCTCCATCAAATTGCTCAAATCATTGTATTTTAGGACTTTTTACATGGTTTGATAATTATGCTAATTACTGTTGTTGGTTTAGAATTTTGGTTCAAAATGCTGCGTTTCCGCAACTCACACAGGGTTTCCGCAGCTGATCCTGGTTTCCGCAGCCAACCCCGAATTCCGCAGCTGTTTTCTTAAATGGTATGTTCCAGGTGTCCTCCGGGAAGAAGAGCCACATGGGCAAGTTCGTGGAACCACGGACATGGTGTGTGTCCCTCCAGCTCACCCAAACTGGTCATAAAAACCCGTAGTCAACAAGGAGGCAAATCCGGTCAACAGAGGTCATTGGCGGTGGCACAGCTTTGCGTGTTCTGTTTTGGAGCACGTGAAGAACAGGTGGCATCTTCCTCAGCCACGAAGACAGTGGGAAACATGAATCCAACAGCGGATTGAATTTCCACAACGACCATTGCCTAAATCCGAGGACGCAACCAGATTACGTGTTTTTACACAGCTGCTTGAATAGCTGAAGTTTCGTTAAGTTAGTTTGCTTTCCTCTGTATAAATAAAGCATCTTTGAACACTGGATAGTTAGTCGTTTTGTAATCGTGTTTTGTAATTGTTTTGAGCTCCCCACTGTACTTTTAAACTTGTTATCAATACATGAGAAGATTGTTCTGTTTCTAAGCATGTAACTGCTCTTTGGATTGGCTGAAGTAGGCAGAGGGCCCCTGTTTGCTGCAGCCTCTGTACAGTAGTTTAATTTCTTGTATTTCGTTTTCTGATTTCATGTATAATAGCTGTGCATATGTCTCTTTATTTGCTGCATTTTTATTTCTTTTTCAACATGTATAATAGCTGTACATAAACTTTGAATTCTGCTGATTTACATTTCTGCACTTTTGTTCATGACTGATCAGTGTGTTATGCAGGTTTCTTAGGCGAGCCCGGTATAGTTTTCTTGTTTTTCTTTTTACAACTAGTGGCATGTGTGATCATCTTGTCTAGGCTGCTAACCTTTACTTTTCTGCAGTTTGATTTTCATTTGTTTTATTCCTTCAACTTGCACTTTACTTTCTGCTCAGTAGTTATCAAGTTGTTCATCTATTGATGGTTCTTTTTCTATAATCAACTAACTTTATTGGAGCCAAAATATCATTTAGTGCAGCTTGGTTTATTTTGCTTTAAGACTCACATTACTGACCTGTTCATAACTGTTCTCACATCATTAAGAAGAGGTTAAAATAGTGTGATTTGTCTCACTTAGATTTCACATTGATTAGATTTAGATTTCATTTTCATTTTCATCAACAGCAGAGATACTGGGCCGATGCCATTAGTCTTTTATTTGGTTTCAAGCTTTAATTTTATTTCAGTTATTGTTCAAGCTTTCTTTTAGAATACTCTTTAAGTTTCAAGAAATCACTTAGAAATAATCACAATCACACACATTCACTCGCTTTATATCATCTCCATCACATCACATTAGGAAAGATACAATCAAAAACAAACTAAAAAGATAAAAACGACAAAAGATTTAGAAAAGGCTATCTAAGTACATATAGTACACCTCACTTCATCAGCTTATGAGCCCCGGGTTGACAATTAAAAGTAGCAATTTAGACAACACTAAATTGACCAAAGAACTTGTATGAAAATAGTTTGCTATATTAGCTTGCATGTCAAGTGTTTGAAGAAATGCTGACATGCAAATGTAATAGTAGTTGTTTGAAGAACATGTAAAAGTATGGTAATTGTTTGAAGAAAATGTTATTTTTTGGACGGGATATTATTGTAGTGTGATAATACAGATCTAGCTGATCTATTCCTATTTTCATGCAAATAATTTGAAGAGTTGCATGCAAGGAATTTGAAAGGTTGCATGCAAGGAATTTGAAAAGTTGCATGTAAGGAAATGGACAAGTAGAATGTCTTTAGTTATTATGTTACAAGTGGAATAAGTGCAATGTTTTTTACGTAATCTCATACAAAATTTATGAGAAATAAAAATCAATTTCTTTTCAAGTGTGGTTAAATTTAGTAGAGCTTTGGAGATCCCATTTCCATAATTGGACATTGGAGATCAGACCATTATGGTAGCTTCCTCCTTCTACCTTAGTGTGGACCATAGATAGTAAGGGGGTATGCTTATAGGTTGTTAGTATTGGTGAATGCTGATTTCAATTAATAGACATGATGTCTTGATTTTTGGAACATGTGACTAACTGTGTATGAATTATATGTCGCTTACATGTTGATTTCATGATACCTACTTACATCCTTGTTTGTTAGGTTACATTTTGGAATATTTTGATTACATTTATCACTATTGTAGGTTGATTACAAGAATTGATCACTTTTTTGTTTGACTACATAAGTTTATGCATAGGTGTAGTTGATTTGCCATTGCTTATGCATATTGTTGGTTTCATGTGGCAATGTGTACAATGGAGTAATGGTTGTTGTTATGCATGTATGGTCATGGCTATGATTATGCATGTATAGTAGGTCAAACATGCCTTGTGAAGTCATTGTATGCAATTTAGGTCATCATGATGCTATTGGTTGTTATGATGCTAATGAACTAGTTGAGATAGAGTAAGGGATGTAGATCATCATAATGAGGTTGCAACATTAGACTTTGGGATAAGAGCAGATCGTCATACATGTAGTGTATGTTTGGCATGCAAGTATGTAAGTTAAGGATTATTATATGCATTAGGGTTATATACATTAGGTTTATGAACATGTATTTGATGTTATGGTTACATTTGTTGAAAATAATACTGAGAGGGGGGGTGAATCAGTATTATTAAGCAATTTACCAAATCTTCCTTATTTGATCTTTTGAATTATTCTTGCATATCAGTACCATAAAATAATGAGCTTGAATAAAGAAAATAGACAGTCACACCAAAGAACACAAGATGTAAGGTGGAAACCCAATGCGGGAGAAAACCACCTGCTGCAATATGTCTCTATCTTCTTTCAAGAAATTCTTTTACAATGATTTTGTACTGGTGCAGTCCTTTACCAGCACGCAGGCTGCAACCTGCAGAGAGCTACAACTCTCTCTCGTTTTCCAGTTTCTCTTGGAAGGGAGCTACAACCCCCTACTTCTTTTCATGAAGAATCAAATGATCAACAAGTATATAACAGATACAGTCCACTACAGATATCAGATCAGTAATTACAGAAATAACCCAGAACACCTTATGAACAGAAATATACAGTCAACAGATCATCTTAAGACAGGGACGCATATTTTCTTTCTGTGGCCTGCGACTGGACGCAGCCTACCCTCCGCTGTTCTGCGTGCAGACGCACTGTTCCTCTATGCTTTGCTGCGACCGGCGCACCTCGAAACACTATCGCGCCGCGTCTTTTGCTTCAGAGACGCACCCAATAACACAGTCGCGCCGCGTCCTTTGCCTCAGAGACGCACCTGAGCCTTTACTGTACTGCGTCCCGGCGCACTTGCCCTTCACTGAACCTGCGTCCCTTCAGATATAAAAGATATGAGGACTTCAGAACCAACCCAAACACTCAGATCCACAGATCTGATCATGCGCCATAGAGATCACAGTCCATTAGAAGATTCGCCCTCATAGATCTGGACTAGATCTCACCAAAAGATATTCAACCAAGATGATGCTAAATCCAAATGAACTCCTTTGCTTTATATAGGCAAGCTTCTCCCCAAAACATGGAACAATACCACGAGCCGACACCATAGAAACACAAAACCGTCAGCTAGATACCACGCAAGAAACCCCCACGTGCTTTTCTCTGCCTTGAAATGTGTGCACTGGGTGGACGCACCTCCTGAACGGCTGGCCGGCGTCCCTGGACGCGGGTTCTATATGGTATACCGGCGGGGACGCACTTGCTGAACAAATTTCCTGCGTCCTTCTTGATTTATCACCTGAATGGGTTTGCCATCAAGGACAACACCTGAATCATAATGCCAACAATCTCCCCCTTTGGACTTGATGGCAACCACATAATCTTCAGCTTCATTCTCCCCCTTTGACATCAAGAGCAAAGGGTATGCTCCCCCTATGCTCATGCATCTCCAGATCTGTAACCAGAAATCCATCATGAAGGAGATAGAGACATATTGCAGCTATTTCCAAGATCTCCTTCTCCATAATGCCAACAATGCATTATGTGCTCCCCCTGAGCCTATACCACCAATAGGAAGATGATCAACAGTAAGATGATGCATCAACAACCCCCAGCTTTTGCCTGAGGTATTCAAAAGTGTCCCTGGGCAATGGTTTGGTGAAAATATCAGCAACTTGTTCCTTAGAAGGAACATACTCCAACTTGACCTTCTGTTCAAGTACTTGTTCCCGGAGAAAATGGTACTTGATTGGTATGTGCTTGGTTTTTGAATGCATAACCGGATTCTTTGAGATGCTGATTGCACTTGTGTTGTCACATAAGATAGAGATTGGAGGTGTACAAGTGATTTGATAATCCTGCAAAGTCTGCATCATCCAAAGGAGTTGGGTGCAACAAGATGCAGCAGCAACATATTCTGCTTCAGCTGTAGACAAGGCAATTGAACTCTGTTTCTTGCTGAACCAAGAGACCAGTCTGGGACCCATAAAGAACGCACCACCACTTGTGCTTTTCCTGTCATCCACGCTTCCGGCCCAATCTGCATCTGTATAGGCATGAAGAGTAAGATCTGTATCTCTAGGATACCATAAGCCATAATTTTGAGTCCCTTGAAGATATTTGAAAATTCTCTTCACTGCTTGAAGATGAGTCTCCTTCGGATTTGCCTGAAATCTTCCAACTATTCCAACTGCATGCATGATGTCTCGTCGGGTACCTGTTAAATATAGTAAACTTCCAATCATAGATCTGTAGGTTGGTTGATGTACTGCTGCAGATTCATCATTTGCACTGAGACTGCATCCTGTGACCATGGGTGTACATACTGGTTTTGCATCTTCCATGCCATATTTCTTCAAAATCTGCTTGAGATACTTGGTTTGAGATAAAAGGATTCCTCCTTCCTTTTGTTGGATTTGCAAACCAAGAAAGTATGTCAGTTCTCCTAGCAAGGACATTTCAAATTCTTTTTGCATGACTGAGGCAAAGCTTTGACTCATAGCTTCTTCATTGCTGCCAAAAATAATGTCATCTACATACACAACAAGTATTAGCAATTTGTCATTTTCAATTTTTATATATAGATTGCTATCTGCTGAACCTTTTGAAAAACCTTGTTGATGAAGATATTTGTCCAACCGGTAGTACCAAGCCCTTGGGGCTTGTTTGAGACCATAGAGAGCCTTTTTCAATCGGCATACAAGATTTGGATCATTTCCAAGAATGAAACCATCTGGTTGTTCAATGTACACTTCTTCTTCCAAGTCTCCATTCAGAAAGGCTGATTTTACGTCCATTTGAAATACTTTGAAATTCTGAGAACTTGAGAGAGCAAGGAACATTCGGATGGCCTCAAGTCTTGCAACAGGAGCAAAAGTTTCTTCAAAGTCTATTCCTTCTTGCTGTGCATATCCTTTACAAACAAGTCTGGCTTTGTTTCTAATTACTTCTCCATTTTCATTCAATTTATTTTTGAAGACCCATTTTGTTCCGATAACATTCTTATCCTTTGGTCTAGGAACCAGCTCCCAAGTGTTGTTCTTTTCGATTTGCTCAAGTTCTTCATCCATTGCTTTCACCCAACATTCATCTTTGCATGCCTCTTTCACATTTTGTGGTTCAGTAGAGGAGAGTAATGCCAAATAACTTGAAGCTTCTGCAACTGTTCTTCTAGTTTGTATACCTGCTTCTTTCTGTCCCATAATCTGAGATTCTGGATGGTTCTTTTGAACATATCTGGATGGAGTCTTTTCTTCTATTCTTGTTCGTTCTTCTGCTTCTTCGTGAGGTTCTTCTTGAGATTCTTCTTGCGGTTCTTCTTCTTCATCATTCTGTCTTTGAGGGTGGCTTTCATCTTCTTCGATGTCTTCACGATGTATTTGCCTAGGAATGTATCCCTTCTCATCAACCACTACATCAATGCTGTCAACAATTTTGCCAAGTCTTTTATTGTAGCATTTGTATGCTTTGCTATGTGGAGAGTAGCCAAGAAGAATACCTTCATCTGCTCTAGGATCAAGTTTACCAAGCTGCTCCTCAGTATTCTTGATATAACATTTGCTCCCAAAGATTTTGAAGTGCTTTACCGAAGGAGTTTTACCACTCCAGAGCTCATGAGGAGTTTGAGTGCTGTTCACTCGGACATTTGTCTTGTTGAGAATAATAACCGCCGCATGTGCAGCTTCACCCCAGAAGGTTGCAGGGGTTCCTGATTCATCAAGCATAGCACGAGCCATTTGCTGGATTGTTCTGTTCATTCTTTCAACTACTCCATTTTGCTGAGGAGTTCTAGCTGTAGAAAATTCTCTCCTTATCCCATGTTCATCACAGAAATCGAAAAATTCATTTGAAGTAAATTCCCCACCTCTGTCAGATCTGAGGCACTTAATTTTGTGACCTGATTCATTTTCAACCAAGGCTTTGAAGGATTTGAATTTTTCGAATGCTTCATCTTTGTGCTTCATAAGTCCTAACCAAACAAACCTGGAGAAATCGTCAATAAATAATATCAAGTATTCCTCTCCTCTAGGTGTTCTTTTTCTGAATGGTCCACATACATCTGTATGTACTAGCTCAAGAGGCATGCTGGCTGATCCTTCTTTCTCTGGAAAGTTAGTTCTGGTTTGTTTTCCAAACTGACATGATCTGCATATGGTGTTGTCAGGAATTTTGATATCTGGAAGATCGCGATCTGCCTGATATTTGCAAGCTTTCCTTATTTGTGAGAAGCTTAGATGTCCCAACCTTCGATGCCATAGCCAGTGCTCTTCATCCTTGCTTAGATAGCATTGTTGTTGTCCTTCATCAAATATGTATAGATTATTTGGAGTTCTTTTTCCTTTGAGAACTGTTTTACCTGTATCAAGATCACGAACAAGGCATCCATTTGATCTGAATATAACCTCGGTTCTTTGATCACACATCTGGCTGACACTTAGTAGATTATGCTTCAATCCATCAACAAACAAAACATTTCCAGCCTTAACATCTTCTTTTAAAGGAGCAATACCTTTTCCTTTTATAGTTGCAGGAGTATCATTTCCAAAAGAGACTTTCTTTCCCTTTTCTAAATTAGAATAAGACTCAAGTTTTTCTTTATCACCTGTCATATGCTTCGAACATCCACTGTCAATGTACCATAGATTTTCTTGTCCTTCTGCATAAAATGCTATCCCACATCTTTCTGTTTGAGGTTCCTTTATTCTCCATGTTTTGGTGCCTGAGGCTTGTTCCTTTTTCTGCTCTTGTACCTTTCTTTCCGGAAACCTGCTTCTGCATTCAAAGTCTTTATGTCCAAAATTATTGCAAATAGAACATTCAACTTCATTTTCAAGAGCTGAAAAGTTGTTATAGGTCCTTTTTGTAATCCCTGTCATACTTCTTTGTTTTTGAGCTTCCCTAGTCATGATTGTTTTATACGCAACACATTGAGCTGCTTTGTGACCAAAGTTATGGCAAGAAAAGCATTGTCCATTGAAGAAGCTTCTGCGATTATTGGATCTACCAGCCAACTGATTGTAATTTCTATTTTCATCTATTCTTGAACCAAATTGAGAAGATTTTACTTGTGGCTGGTTGTGGCTTTTGTTCACCCTTAAGCTGGATTGCCCCTGATAGTTTCTGTTTGACATTTGTCCCTGCTTTACCTGATGATCTTCCTTGTGCTCTTGCTCATTTCTTCTTGCTGCATCAAGATAACTTTTTGAAGTGGATGCTTGAGAAGTTTCTCCATTATAGCCCAAACCTGTCTTATTTAGTGGAGACCGCTGCACACTGATAATCTCATCCAAAGTTTCAGATCCTTTGACAAACTTGAGATTAATAGTTTTTGTTTTCTCAATTTCTTTTCTAAGACCAACAATTTCACCTTCTAATTTTTCAAGATGTTTTTCCTTTTCATCAATTTGGAATTGTAGAGTATCAATAATCATGTTCTTTTCTTCTATGCATCTCTTGAGTCTAGTAATTTCATCATAAAGGTTATCCACATCTACAGCATCCTCATAATCATCATCTTCAAATGCCATTAACAACCTATATTTATTACCTTGTTCATCTTCATCACTGTTTGATAAGCCATCACTATCTTCATGGGTGTAGTAGCTTTTCTTATTTGCGCTTTGTTTCTTGTTCCATCTAACTGGTTCCTTTCCTTTATCCTTATAAGAGCATTTTGCAGCATAATGACCTACTCTTCCACAAGCAAAGCATTTGAAAGGTAGCTTACCTCTGAACCTTCCAGAACCTCTTTGAAGATTTCTGACAAAATTTGATTCTTCTTCCTCTTCTTCTGGATCATGGCTTGCTTCATAGTAATCTTCTTTGCCTGATGCTTTAAAAGCAGCCTCCCTTCTGTCTGATGGTCCTCCCTTTCTCATTTCATAAGCAGTTAGAATTCCATGTAGCTGAGACATAGTAAGAACACGGAGATTTTCTTTTTCTTCTATTGCAGATACTTTGGATTCAAACTTGGGGGATAATGATCTTAGAATCTTTTGAACTACTATGGACTCCTTTACTTCTTCACCCAAATTTTTCATACAATTAACAATCTCATCTACCCGAAGAAAATAATTAGCCACACTTTCATCATTATACATCTTGAGAGTCTCATATTGAATCCTGAGAGTTTGAAGTTTAGCTTGTTTTACCTGTTCATCTCCTTCATAGCTTGTGATCATTTTGTCCCATATTTCTTTTGCTGATTTGAAGTGCATTACCTTCATGAATTCTGTTTGGGATATACTTCCTAATAGAGTACTGACTGCTTTTGCATTTGTTTCATACTTCTTTTTCTCAGCTGGATCTGTAGGAGTAGCTGAAGGAAAAGCATAGCCTGTTTCTACAATGTCCCAAACTTCAGTACCAAGAGATTGAAGATATGCAGTAACTCTTACCTTCCAATAATTGAAGTTTGTCCCATCAAAAACTGGTGGCCTGATTGATGCTTCTCTCTCGTAGTTGCTCATGATGAACGATCTACCTTCAAGCGATCAAGCTTTTCTGAAGGACCTGCTCTGATACCAATTGTTGAAAATAATACTGAGAGGGGGGGTGAATCAGTATTATTAAGCAATTTACCAAATCTTCCTTATTTGATCTTTTGAATTATTCTTGCATATCAGTACCATAAAATAATGAGCTTGAATAAAGAAAATAGACAGTCACACCAAAGAACACAAGATGTAAGGTGGAAACCCAATGCGGGAGAAAACCACCTGCTGCAATATGTCTCTATCTTCTTTCAAGAAATTCTTTTACAGTGATTTTGTACTGGTGCAGTCCTTTACCAGCACGCAGGCTGCAACCTGCAGAGAGCTACAACTCTCTCTCGTTTTCCAGTTTCTCTTGGAAGGGAGCTACAACCCCCTACTTCTTTTCATGAAGAATCAAATGATCAACAAGTATATAACAGATACAGTCCACTACAGATATCAGATCAGTAATTACAGAAATAACCCAGAACACCTTATGAACAGAAATATACAGTCAACAGATCATCTTAAGACAGGGACGCATATTTTCTTTCTGTGGCCTGCGACTGGACGCAGCCTACCCTCCGCTGTTCTGCGTGCAGACGCACTGTTCCTCTATGCTTTGCTGCGACCGGCGCACCTCGAAACACTATCGCGCCGCGTCTTTTGCTTCAGAGACGCACCCAATAACACAGTCGCGCCGCGTCCTTTGCCTCAGAGACGCACCTGAGCCTTTACTGTACTGCGTCCCGGCGCACTTGCCCTTCACTGAACCTGCGTCCCTTCAGATATAAAAGATATGAGGACTTCAGAACCAACCCAAACACTCAGATCCACAGATCTGATCATGCGCCATAGAGATCACAGTCCATTAGAAGATTCGCCCTCATAGATCTGGACTAGATCTCACCAAAAGATATTCAACCAAGATGATGCTAAATCCAAATGAACTCCTTTGCTTTATATAGGCAAGCTTCTCCCCAAAACATGGAACAATACCACGAGCCGACACCATAGAAACACAAAACCGTCGGCTAGATACCACGCAAGAAACCCCCACGTGCTTTTCTCTGCCTTGAAATGTGTGCACTGGGTGGACGCACCTCCTGAACGGCTGGCCGGCGTCCCTGGACGCGGGTTCTATATGGTATACCGGCGGGGACGCACTTGCTGAACAAATTTCCTGCGTCCTTCTTGATTTATCACCTGAATGGGTTTGCCATCAAGGACAACACCTGAATCATAATGCCAACAACATTCATGATAGATGTTAGATGATTAGTGTAGTTATATCCACATGTGTCAGATAGTCAAGAATGATAGTAACATGTAGTTGTATGCATTGCTATTGTTTTTTTATATTAGATAACCTAATGATTATGTTGTATGTTGTTGATGAGTATGATATATACCTTATTGTTGTTATATGCTATTAACTTGATGATTAGGGTCATTTCATTGAGATATTTATGTTATAATTTGGATTGGTCATTATGTGTGATGGTTCTGTTCATTGCCTTGAAGATCTTGATGTTATATGTATTATGTTAACCTGGCTTGACCTATGCAGATGGTTATGGTTGCAATATTTAGGTATGAACCAACATATTTGTGAGATGGTGTCATACTAATATAGATTGACTTTGCATATGTGTATGAGTTTACGATGTGAACATGTTAGTTAGATATTGTTATGGATATCATGATCTTATGAGTAATTGAGCTGATATGTTGTAAAGTTATATCGTGCTAACTAGATTGATTGTGCAGACAAGATCACCTCCCCTAAGATACATTAAAGTATACGTTGCTTATGTCATATATTTGGTTCTTGACTGTTGATTATGCCATCTAGTTGATGTATTTAACATGGTATGAATGTTTGCTGAATTGCATAATATGAGTATTTGTCCAAATGATCTTGTTTTAAGATGATTGTACTAAAATATATGTGTTCAGACAGTTGATATGTACTTGAGTATAGTAGGTGATGTTTGTAGTATTATGACTGGTGACTATGAGTTGACTATGGATTATGACATGATTGCTAGTTTTGGTAATGATTGATTTCAAATTAATAGATATTATTGTCTTGATATTTGGAACATGTGGTTGACGTGTGAGCAGTTGCAGGGTAACATGCTTGATATTAGCATGACAATGTAATAGTTTTTGGAAACCCTAATTTCGAACGAATGAGTGCTTTGCACACAAGAAGTCTTCTTAACCTTGATTTTCTCTGACATTATGTGGATATGTGCCATATTTATGAACATGCACTTGACATGTATATTAGCTAATCTTTAGCTACAGGTGGATATGTTAAAGGATTAGAGTCCCTTGAGAGATTGCATGGATGTGTTTAGTTGAAAGCAATGTGCTTGGCACAACAAGATAAGGTAACTGGTGTATTTTTATTTATGCACTGACAATTATGTGTTTATGGTAGTATGCTGTAGGGGATTACATGGCAAGAGACTACCATGAAATCTTGAAGAAGGCTCTGGTCGAGTTTCCCTGGGAACCATGGGGATCGAGTCATGGTGTTTGTTGTTAGTCTTGTGCTTTTGGTCTTTTGCGATTGTTGCACTTGATTTGCAAGTTTGATTGTGTCTAGTGCATATCTATGCCACCTTGTTTGCAGAGTCATGTTGTTATTGGTTTTTAGGTCCTCTTCTTGTTTGTTTCCTGTTTGCCTTTTATGTTTTGAGTATTGGGAATTGGTTGGGAAAGAGGAAAGTTGATGGAGCTCGGGGAGAGCTGTGTGGTACCCGAAAGGTAATGTAAGATTTAGATGAAGCTCGGTGCATGAGTAAGCGCAGTGGAAGGTAAGGCTATGACAGTCGGTTGGACTGGCTGGGTCCATTGTGGTAAATGGACAGTAGCAGTATAGTCATGAGAAAGGTAACAGGAAAAGGTAAAGTAAATGGATTTGAGGCGTCATATGCCTTGGCTATGTTGGGAACTGTTGTTCTCAATGTTGTGCATGTGTTTCATGAATAAAGGAATTTCTCTTAACCTAGACCTTATGTTATCTGGTAATTATGTTATGATCATGATTATGCTGATGTTTATATATGTATACATGAATGTATGTATGTCATTGTCTGACAAGGTGATGATTGTTTTATGCTAACAATTATATATGTATGCATGTATCTATGTCACTGTCTAATAAGGATTGTTAAGGATCATTCATGTAAAGGGATAATTTCTTACACAACTGAATGGCATGAAGAGGTTCCTGGTTCATGAGGAATCAAGTGGGAAGAGTAGTCATGAAAAATATACGAGGTCCATATCATGTGGTTATGAGTTTATATTATCTGATAAATATTATGACTATGTTGTGGACATGTTATACCAAAGGATACACTAGCAGAATGAAAGCAACCTGGTCTGCGACATGCTAAGACAAGCATGGATAAGGCACTAGAAGTAGGGTTGCTTGGTAGAGTCAGTGTGGTTCTGGATGTGTAGTACTATTGTTATGCATATGTTGTATATGTTGTACATGTTGCATCTATGATGTGTGCACTTATGGTGTTGTGTATACATAGCATGTGTATACATGTTATTCATGTAATGTTATGTACATGGTGGTACAAATAGGGTTGTGCAAATATTGCATATGGGGTGTTGTATACATATTGTACTATCTTCATGACGTATATGCAGTGTGTGTGCATATGGTGCTCTGTGCATGTTGAATATGCAGTGTTGTGTACAGAAAATGTTATGTACATGTTGGGAATGCAATGCTATGTATAAGTGGTGTTGCGTGCATGTTGTACATGTGGTGCTATGTACATATGGTGTGATGTGCATGATTGTACGAGTGGTACTATGTGCATGTGGTGCTGTGTACATGTTGTACAAGTGGCGTTGTGTGCTAGTGGTGTTGTGTACATGTCTTGCATGTGGTTTTGTGTACATGTGGTGTCGCGTACATGTTGTGTGTGTGGTACTATGTACATGTGGTATCGTGTACACGTTGTAAAATGTTGTAGTGTACATGTGGTGTTGTGTAAACGTTATGCAGGTGGCGCCGTGTACATGTGATGATGTCTACACATTATGTAGGTGGTGCAGTGTACTAGTGGTACTGTGTACATGTTATACATATGGTACTGGTGCACATGTGGTATTGTGTGCATGTCTTACATGTTGTGTTGAGGGCATGTGGTATTATGTATGTGCATCATGTAGTCATGGTAATGCGACGTGTGTACTCATTGTGTTGTACTCTGTGTAGGTACATGTATTGGGTGGTATTGCACATTGGGTATAGATGGATGCACTGTGTTGTACACTAGCTATAGGTGTATGAGTTGTACGTCAGGTGTAGGTGCATGTATTCCATGGTGTTGCATGTCAAGTGTGGTTGTATGTGTGTGATGCACAATATGGGTATGAGCATACAGTTGAGGAGAAGGTGCTAGGTGTTTGTTTGGTGTGGCAACCGATCTAGAGTACGTATGGGATACAAACAAAGGAAGAACCTAAGGATTGATTAAAGGATAAGTATCAGATATTATTTTAGTTTTATTATGCATGTGACTTATGATTATGGTATATAATAATTACAAGTGAATTATGATTCTTGTTTATGCTGGTTACATGTGATTTATGATTTTGACCTATGATGGTTGTGTTTTGAGCTAACCATATGTGATATGTTTATACATGATGTTTTGATCAAAAAATTCGTTTGACTTGTTGTGATAGGAAGTAAAAATGATTGCAAATGTACCTTATTGACGAGCTACCAATGAGGCATGATATGAATTTATTTCAATTTGTTTCAAACCTAATGGAAGTTATGTGCTTGGTACATGAATAAATGAAATGCCCGATTTGGTGGTTGAAATCGACTACAAGAATTGGTAGCAACAATAAAATAAAATGGAACATGCAATAATATGCTGGTAAAGCACTTCAGGAACAGGGCCATTGTGGGACACTAGTACCTAATAGTGTCCATTGATTTCCACGAGCATGTTATGACCAGTATGATGGTTTTAAGGCATGGATATTCCTTGGTTGTTTTATATTCCGATGCGAGGAAGCCTTTCCAAGCGATGGACTGCCTAGGATGGGGGTGCCAACAGAACTTGGAAGGTGAGTGACTGCATGGAAGGGGTGATCGGATTCCCGAGGGACTGTGTAGCAGAGAAGGGAAGGTCACAGATGGATTTTTTTTGGCCATTAGCATTGCCTGATGGAATCAGATGCACATTGGGAGTGCGCGCTGGAACAATGAGCCAGTAACTGTTCACTAAGGGGACAAGTGGCATAGGATTATAACGCTAGACATTGGATGCAGATTTGACTTTGTAGTGGATTCTCGACTTCCTGGGAAAGAGGTGAATCCTATTATTACTTTGAGGGTGGAGGTGTGAGCCTATGGATTCCCTTATTGATTGATACGAGCGTCATATCATTTATTTGTTGGTTAAGCAAGTGTGTATATGTGTATATCATTGAAAATACCATAATGAGTTGTGCTTTAAAGCTCAAGTATGTGGTATCTTGTCATGTTGTCATGATGTTTTGATTTTGAACACATCTTTCATTGTAAATACTACAACGAGATGTGTTATAAAGCTCCATGGGCAGTGTGTTTTGTTTTCAATAGTCATGTTGGTTATAGGTGTCATTGAACACTGAGGACAGTGTTCCCCCAAAGGGGAGGGTTTTTTAACAGCCCTGGTGAAAATTCCATGTAAAAATATATAAATACCACGAATGATGGGACACGTATTCCAAGATGAATGGTGGGCAAGACATCCTAGGGGCTGTTCATTTGGTTGTTTATGGCTAAGGAAAGTGGCAAAGGCAATGACTAAGGCATTAAAGAGGCAAAAACATATTTTGGCACATTTATTTATGAAAATAATGGAAATTAAGATAAAAGGAAGGTTAAAGGTCACATGTTGCTTGTGAGGAGGAAATTTAAGGAAAATAATGGAAAATGAAGAAAATAGAGGCCTCATTAATAAAAAGGCTTTTGAGGATGAGTGAGAAAGACTTCGTCAGTTCAGTTTTGGAACTCTCTTATTATTCTCTCTCTCTTTGATACTCTGGGACACTTAGAGTTTTCTTGGAGCACTTTGGCATTAGAGCAAGAAAGGCAAAGAAGGAAAGAGGAAGCAAAGATCAAGCAGGGAAAGGAAGGATCAAGCAGCTACAACAAGCTTCATTGTAGGTATCAACTTGCATGTGTATTTTCCTTTCTAGATTTGGCATGCATGGGATTGCATGTGTTTCTTTTCTACCATGGCATGGGTTTTGCCAGGTGTGACAGTATTTTCAGCCTAGCCTTGCCATTTCCTGATAGCTTTGATGAGATGGGTTCTCTCATGCATTTTGTGGGGGATGACTGGATTGGATTTGAAGCTGAGTGGGGTGGATCTCCGAATTGACAAACACATGGTGGTAGTGGTCCCTAAACTAGACTGAGGATGCACGAAGTGTTGGCATTATGATTCAAGTGTTGTCCTTGATGGCAACTCACTCAGAGGCTGGTACAGGTGCTCAGAGGTTGGTACAGGTGGTACAGGTGATGGCAACTTAATCAGAGGACAGATCTGAGTATAGCAGGCCAAGACAATTCATACACGCAGGTTCGTTAAGCCCAAGTCGCGTGTACACGCAGGTTGGCTTCAGTAAAAGCGCGTGTATGTGAAAACGTACCTTTGGTCCATGGCGGTTAGTCCTTGGAAGTTGTGCCTTTGGTTTTGGACCATGGCGTCTCGACGGACGTGTTGATCCCTAGTTTTGAAGTTGATGGTATTGGATTTCTATGGTTTTGGCTCTTGGTATTGTAAAGGGCCTAAGGCTATATAAGGAGAAGATCATTAGGCAAATGAATGTAAGCAAGGTGCAAGAGTGTGTGAGTGATGAAGATCTGAGGAAGTGTGAGATCCAAGTGCTGGTTATGGGTTGGTGATCTGAACCAAGGTTTCACTCATGTGGAGGATGATGAATGATGGAACGAGATCTCAAGGCTTGGAATGATTATCTTCATATGGTTTGCCTGTGGATAGATCAGATCTACTGACGCATGTTTATTATTATGATCTGGGTATGTTTTGATGTCTGATATAGCTGCAGAGTTATAAGTTAGAATTTGCAGATCTGTATGCGGGTTGGCTTTGGTAAAAGAGCGTATACACGCAGGTTGGGTTCATCCAAGTAGCGTATACAATGTGAAGTATGATATTTGAAGATGAAGTTGGATCTGGTTGTTGTTATGTTGTCTGGTTGTTGTTGACAGGGTTACAGTGATTCAGAATTGGGTGTTTCAGTGATTGATGATGCAGGTTGTTCTACAATGATGATTGTTTCATGGATCCAGTATGAAATGGTATGAAACGTGGTCCCGGGAAGATCGTAGGCCGGCACCTACGTACTGGTAAACATATCAGCCAGTACAAGAGCCAAGGGGGTTGTAGCTCCCTTCCAGGAGCAGCTGGAAAACGAGTGAAGGTTGTAGCCTTCTGTAGGGTTGGCACCTACGTACTAGTAAATGGATCGGCTAGTACAAGAGCTATGAAGGTTGTAGCCTTCTGTAGGGTTGGTACCTATGTACTTGTAAATGGATCGGCTAGTACAAGAGCTATGAGGGTTGTAGCCCTCTGCAGGTTGCAGCCTGCGTGCTGGTAAATGACTGCACCAGTGCATTGTAAAAGAAGTTTCTTATTAAAGAAGAAAGAGACGAATTGCAGCAGGTGGTTTTCACCCACATTGGGTTTCCACCTTATATCATGGTGTTCATGTGTGTGGCTCTTGTGTGATGTTCTGTTCTGTTATTCTGCACCTGTTTACTGTTAATATGCTTAATAATGATCTGATGCATTTACTGAAGATTAAGCTAACTGAATTATAAGATCTCTGGATATACGCGAGTTTCATTAGACACAGTAGCGTGTACACGCGGGTTCACTTAATTGAAGTAGCGTATATGTTTCTGAGCTTGAAATTGAAAAAGTTTGATTGATCTGATAATACTGATTCACCCCCCCTCTCAGTATTATTTCCAACAATTGGTATCGGAGCCGGTCCTTCAGAGAAGCTTGATCGCTTGAAGGAGATTCGTAATGGGGAAGAAAGCACGTCAGAAGAAGAAGACAGCTCAAAGGAACAATGACAACCTGCCGTTGAGTGGAAGTAAGAATTCAGATCCTGAATCACCTCAGAATGAAGATGGACAAACAAATGAAGTATCAGATCAAACCATAGATCAGCAAGATCTACCTAGCAAAAAGGAGAATGCCCTCAAAGAAGAAATCATCAAATTAGAAGATCTGTTGGAATGTGCCTCCAGAACTCGACAAATGCTGCTAGCACTGAATAAAGAGCAAGAAAACGAGATCCTCAAACTAAGGCATCAGTTGGATGAAGGAAGGAAAGCTGAAGAGACCTTGAAGAAGCAATGTCTAGACAAAGAAGAACAACATCAAGCTGAGGTAAATATCTTGAAAAGTAAATTAGAAGAAAAGGATAAACTATTACGATTTCAAGATAGTACTAAGATCTTGGATGATATTCTTAGTAGTCAAAGGTCCCCTGCTATCAAAACTGGTCTTGGTTTTCATAAGTCTATTGAAGGTGAATCTGGTTCACAAAGTAAGACAAGAATCTCTCATGTAAAATCTGAAAGGCTCTACAAGGAGATGAAAGGTCAACCTCATCAACAATCAAGGAAAGAGACTCCTCAAAGAAAATCTTTTACTCCTCCCATGAATAATGTTGAATGTTATGTATGTCATAATCTTGGACATGTTGCAGCCATATGTAGAAAAAGAAGGTTTCAAGACCATCATGCAGAAAGATCATCACATTCAAGGTACTTTAATGGATATTGCTTTTCTTGCAATATGTTTGGTCACAAAGCTGCTGATTGCTATAGGAGGAATATGAAACATGTAAGATGCTATGCATGTAACAAGTTTGGACATAGAGCAAAGGATTGCAGGAACAAAGCTCATGATAAGAAGAAATCATCAACATGCTTGAAGATATGGAAGAAGAAGGAAGTTCAGCCAGAAAGATGTGGCACAGCACAGGGTACTCAGCACAACACAGACATAACAGACTCAGGGGGAGCTGAAGGCATAGAACTTCAGTGTTCTAATTCTAATACGCAAGTTTCATGAAGCAAATCTGCGTATATACGCGAGTTTCACACTACAAAGTCGCGTATATGTCAGTTTGTGAAAAAGCAGTGGGGACAGACTCAGAAAAGGGGTCTGATATGATCCAGTCCAGTATATGTTCTATTGGTTAACAGTTACAGTCTGCTGAGGATGTCTGGAAATGTCTTCATACTTATGGCACAGGCTCAGGGGGAGCATATACTTCAAATAATGCATTGTTGGCATTATGGTTAGAAGCTGTTGATAAAGTCTATGATACATCTTGCTGTTTGATCAAAGGAATGGTATTGCAGGCTGATGCTTATGGTACAGATCGTGATGCTGCTGGTGGCCTTCATAAGTCCTGGTCTAGATATTTCATCTCTATGTCATGTATCTCTTTTATGATGTCAAGGTCATGTAACGGCCTATGTTGGTTTCCCCACTATGCCTGGGATGAATGATGTAATGTTCATGTCTTATCATGAGTAAACTCTTAATGTATCTCCACATGGTTAGGTAGATGAGTCAATATTGGTATATCCCCACTAGGTTGGGTGATGAATGTATGTATTGAGTCTTTTGGTGATAGGAAGGTCTTCTATGATGTATAAGTCCTTGTTCTTCTTGAAGAACATCTTTTGCAGATCTTGCCTACAGTCAAGGGGAGCATGAACAGCACAATTCAGCAAGAGCAGGATGGATAGATTGGTACACTTTGGCATACACAAAGGGGGAGCACATTTGGAGATTGCAGCAGGTACTCAGGGGGAGTATGGACAGCAGAAGGTATACCAAAGAAGAGGATATTTTGGTACGCCCTTTGCCCTTGATGTCAAAGGGGGAGAGTGACTTGGTGTGGTGGTTGCCATCAAGTCCAAAGGGGGAGATTGTTGGCATTATGATTCAAGTGTTGTCCTTGATGGCAACTCACTCAGAGGCTGGTACAGGTGCTCAGAGGTTGGTACAGGTGGTACAGGTGATGGCAACTTAATCAGAGGACAGATCTGAGTATAGCAGGCCAAGACAATTCATACACGCAGGTTCGTTAAGCCCAAGTCGCGTGTACACGCAGGTTGGCTTCAGTAAAAGCGCGTGTATGTGAAAACGTACCTTTGGTCCATGGCGGTTAGTCCTTGGAAGTTGTGCCTTTGGTTTTGGACCATGGCGTCTCGACGGACGTGTTGATCCCTAGTTTTGAAGTTGATGGTATTGGATTTCTATGGTTTTGGCTCTTGGTATTGTAAAGGGCCTAAGGCTATATAAGGAGAAGATCATTAGGCAAATGAAGGTAAGCAAGGTGCAAGAGTGTGTGAGTGATGAAGATCTGAGGAAGTGTGAGATCCAAGTGCTGGTTATGGGTTGGTGATCTGAACCAAGGTTTCACTCATGTGGAGGATGATGAATGATGGAACGAGATCTCAAGGCTTGGAATGATTATCTTCATATGGTTTGCCTGTGGATAGATCAGATCTACTGACGCATGTTTATTATTATGATCTGGGTATGTTTTGATGTCTGATATAGCTGCAGAGTTATAAGTTAGAATTTGCAGATCTGTACGCGGGTTGGCTTTGGTAAAAGAGCGTATACACGCAGGTTGGGTTCATCCAAGTAGCGTATACAATGTGAAGTATGATATTTGAAGATGAAGTTGGATCTGGTTGTTGTTATGTTGTCTGGTTGTTGTTGACAGGGTTACAGTGATTCAGAATTGGGTGTTTCAGTGATTGATGATGCGGGTTGTTCTACAATGATGATTGTTTCATGGATCCAGTATGAAAATGTATGAAACGTGGTCCCGGGAAGATCGTAGGCCGGCACCTACGTACTGGTAAACATATCAGCCAGTACAAGAGCCAAGGGGGTTGTAGCTCCCTTCCAGGAGCAGCTGGAAAACGAGTGAAGGTTGTAGCCTTCTGTAGGGTTGGCACCTACGTACTAGTAAATGGATCGGCTAGTACAAGAGCTATGAAGGTTGTAGCCTTCTGTAGGGTTGGTACCTACGTACTTGTAAATGGATCGGCTAGTACAAGAGCTATGAGGGTTGTAGCCCTCTGCAGGTTGCAGCCTGCGTGCTGGTAAATGACTGCACCAGTGCATTGTAAAAGAAGTTTCTTATTAAAGAAGAAAGAGACGAATTGCAGCAGGTGGTTTTCACCCACATTGGGTTTCCACCTTATATCATGGTGTTCATGTGTGTGGCTCTTGTGTGATGTTCTGCTCTATTATTCTGCACCTGTTTACTGTTAATATGCTTAATAATGATCTGATGCATTTACTGAAGATTAAGCTAACTGAATTATAAGATCTCTGGATATACGCGAGTTTCATTAGACACAGTAGCGTGTACACGCGGGTTCACTTAATTGAAGTAGCGTATATGTTTCTGAGCATGAAATTGAAAAAGTTTGATTGATCTGATAATACTGATTCACCCCCCCTCTCAGTATTATTTCCAACACGAAGCCACTGACTTAGTAACCCCTGAACCAAACTGTAGGTTGTAGTGAAACCAGATTGTGTGCCTCGGTGGGCCTAAGAATCCTTTCCGGTGAATGGCAGGATATAGAGTAAAGCCAAGAGGTGGATTTTCTCTCCGTTGGGCCTAGTGATTTCGAGATGGAATGCATAGTAAAGCCTAGAGATTATGTCTTGGTGTAGGGCCTAGTGATCCCTGGATCAGACTACAGATGCACATAAGGCATGAGAGACTTGGAGGCACTCAAATTCCTCATGGTGTAGGCAGAGAACTCTGGTGGCATCCACATTGATTGGTGTTTTTGATGTATTTTATGAGTCCCACATTCATGCTTGGAATATGGCACGGGGGTGATTGGCTGAAAAGAGACTTGGCTCAGCCAATCTACGGTCAGGTGGAATGTGGTAGTCCCATCACTAGTTGGTTCATTGCATTATTAATGAAAAAGTTCATTCCCTTGATTTTCATGCGCAAATGTACTGATGTATATATGGATTTTGATGACTGATATGTTTATTGTATTTCTTCTCCTATTATGTTGTTTATATGCAGATTTTCCCCGAGGGGTGTTACAACAGAAGAAGGTTGATCTTCAATAAAATGAACTAGGGATGATGAGGGGATATCTAGATTTAGAGGTAGGATAGCTTCTTTCCCGTATACCAAATGAAAAGGATAGTACAAATTGAGGTTTTCTCGGTTATTCTATCATCCCATAAAGAAAATATTAAAGCTTTGTGCTAGTTCTTTTGATTTTGGTTGATAGTTCATTTGATGATTCTTATAAGATTTTTATTAGTGCATTTTTCTAAGCCATTTCTGTGATGGTAATAATTTGTAGAATACTTAAGTTTAAATCCTCTCTTTAAAGCAAATTCAGCCATTTCATTTCCAAAAAAATAAGAAGCATTGTCAAAAATAAGAGCATGAGTGATACAAAACCTGGTAATAATAAATTGATCAATGAATTCAACGATGCTCTCAGAATTGGCTAGATTCATAGGTATTGCCTCTAACCATTTCGTAAAATAATATGTTGCAGTCAAAATGTACCTATGTTGTTTGGAAGAATGAGGAACAATCTCACCTATTATGTCTAGTCCCCATTGCTCAAAAGGTTGTTCGATGTTGACTGGTTGTAAGGGCATGGAAGGTTTCCTTTGTCTTCTTGAAGCAATTTGACAAATTTTGCATCTTCTTACATACATGTGGGTATCTTTGAATAAAGTTGGCCAGTAATATCTAGCATGTAGAATTTTGTGAGCCGTTATATCTCCACTACAATGTCCACCTACTGGTCCATCATGTAGTTCCTGTAGGACCTTTTCTGCTTCAGTTTTTTCCAAACATATTAATAAAACAAAATTAGAATTTTTCCTAAATAACACATCGTTGATGAGTTGATATTGATCGGATTTCAATCTCAAGGCTCTTTTTTTTTAGCATCTAGTTCAAGTGGAGCATAACAATTTTTCAAATTAAAGATTAAGTCAACATATTGAGATTGAGTATTAACAGGGAGTACCTCTGTGATTTGTTCAATATTACCTATTACTTCATCTATTGATGTATCATTCATTCATGTGATTAACCTGCAAAAACCTTGACCTTTTACAACTTTAGCAGGTTTAATTTCTAGATCATATTCTTGTAATGAAGTAACCTAGTTAGCTATCTTTTATCCTAAATCCTTTTGAATAAGCAATTGCTTGACTGGTGAGAAAGGAACAATAACTTTAACATGAGTTTTTAGAAGAAAAGGTATAAAATATTTGATATCTTTGTAAACTGCAAAGTCTTGCTTTTCTACTCCTGAATAATTTAATTCAGCTCCTTGAAAATTTGAGCTAAAAAAAGAAATAGGAGCTTCAACTTTTTGTTCATTTGGTTGCGTTAAGACCGCTACATATGATAACTCAGAGGCAAAAGTATATAAAATAATTTGATTAAAAAAATTGGGGGTTGATAGAGAAGGAGCATCAATAACAACTTGTTTGATTGATTTAAATGCTTCTCTTTCATGATCACCCCATTTAAAAACTGAATCTTTTTTATCATTGTTTGTAATGGTAGGAAAATTTGAGAAAATTTGGGGACAAATCTCTTAACAAAATTGATTTGGCCAAGAAAAGACTGCATTGATTTTTTGGTATGTGGTAATGGAATTTCTGAAATGGTTTTAATTCTTTCTGGATCAATACAAATTCCATGTTTGGATACAATAAAACCAAGGAGTTTACCTTCACTAAGAGCAAAAAATGATTTCTTGGGGTTTAGAGAAATTCCATACCTTCTGCACCTTTCAAAGATCTTCTTTAAATCATGCAAATGATTATTTCTCTTCTTTGAATATATGGTAATATCATCAAGATATACCACAACAATTTTATTAATCAACCCTTTGAAAGAAATGTCCATAGCTCTCTGGAATGTAGCTCCTGCATTCATTAATCCAAAAGGCATTTTCTGATATGCATATGTTCCCCACTTTGTTCTGAATATAGTTTTTAATTAGTCTTTTGGATGAAAAAGGATCTGATTGTATCCTAAAAATCCATCTAAAAAGGACATTAATTCAGAACCAAAAATTAATTGCAGAACTTGTTCCATTGATGGGAGAAAAAAACTGTCCTTTTGACATGCCTTATTTAAATTTCTAAAATCAATACAAATGCGAATATCACCATTTTTCTTTCTAACCAGTACAAGATTGGAAACCCATTTAGAATGTCTTACTGGAAAGATGATTTTAGCTTTTAAAAGTTTATTCAACTCGCTTTTAATTTGAGTTTCCAAATTCAGATGTATCTTCCTAAGTTTTTGCTAAATGGGTTTAACATCTGGTATCATTGGGATGATGTGTTGAATGATAAAGGCATAATACATTTTCAGATCATGATATTTCCAAGCAAATATATCTTTATATTTATTTAATAGACAAATAAATGCATTTCTTTCTTCAAACAGGAGACCAAGACCTAAGTTAATATTTTGGGGTTTTGTATCAGATCCTAGGTTAACTAATTCAAATCTCAAAGTTGAGCTTTGAAGTTTGCAGTTGTTGACCTTTCTAAATTTGTCTTTAAGATCATAAATATCCTCAAACTTAACTACAGGTTTTGGCATAACATTTTTTTCTTTTGATTTATTCAATTGAGAATCATGTTCGTCCTCATCAATTACTTGGTCAAGATAGGATTCTTCAGATGTTAAAAAATCTAGGATATCTCTATCATCATTGAATACTCACCAATTAGTGACATTGTCGGGAATGTATGGGCGAAAATCCAACTCTATAGAAAATCTGTCTGGACTGAAATCTTTAGATGGGATTAATTTAGATGCAACGTTGACCAAAAGATCAGCATTGACATTCTGTATTCTTGGTATTGGATATGTTCGGATATTCCGACACATAGGAAATAGTTAAGTATAACTTGGTCTAGTGTAGAGTTATGTAAAGTGTGTTTCTTTACTATGTACTTTTGTAACTAAAATCTGATGGTCACAATATCTTCTAGACATGAAGTGATCTGATGGTTTATTCTCTCCTCGGTATTACCAACACTTAATCCATGGCTTAACACTCGATTGGTCCATGATCTCTATTTAAAGAGCATGGAGGGTCATTTGTAAGGTAACTATTCATGAGAGAAGCTTATGTAAATTTTCTTTCTTTTACATTAATAAATTTCCTAAAGTGGCCGCGTTGGCTCAGGCCGTGGATTGTTTCCTTCTTTGAGGGTTTTAACCACGTCAAGAATACGGGTGTATTGATCTGTGATTTGTTTTTGGCGGTGTCCTTTGGTGTTCTATATGAGGAATTTACCCTGTAAATTCCTACATGGTATCAGAGTTATTTGAGGGTTGCATCCATTGGTGATCCAAATTTGAAGCTGGTACAACTTCATCTGACTGTCGTTTCCTAGATCTACTATTTCTTACCGCTTTCGGGCTGAGAGGATTGCTCTATTTTGTTAGGAGCATTTGTTCCAGTGATGAACCCCTTTCGTTTCACGCGAAAAGGTTTCTGGTAACCCTAGCTACGTCATTTTTAAGATTTGGAGCTATACAGTCTTTATTTGCAGTTTTAGTTATTTATCTCCCTGTTTATTTCAGTTTATTTATATCTCCATTTTTTATTACCAGATCTATACCTTTCAATTCTGCGTATTCTCTTTTCCCCGCGACTCTATGCGATTTGGGCAAATAAGAAATAGAAAGGAAGGATTTTTCTCATGCTTATGCTCTTTTCCATTGCGCCGTAGTGTGATCTCGGAAAATCATAAACATTGAGGAAAATATTGAGTTTATGGCAAAATCTAATTTCAAGCCGCAAGGTTTGGTATTTTTTGCATGTTCATTCTAGATTATGTGGTTTTTTATTTTGTAGGAAAAAAGGGCTTTCTCAAGTAAGCCCACACTCCAAAGCTTCAGTGACCAAAAAAAAAAAAAAAACTTTATGAGAATTGAGGTCTTGGGTTCAAGTCTTTCCTTTTGTTGAGTTACTTTTCAAAAAACACATGTAACTTGTGTTTTAAAGTTACTTTATGTAAAAGTGTTCTCACCCATTATAAAAATTGAGTCACTTATAATTCTGAAGTCTCTTTATCTTTTATTTAAGTTACAATTTAGTGGGTAGCTCATAAAGTACCATTGTAAAAGTGACTTTCACTTATTTATAAAAGTGGGTCACATAAATTTTTTTTTAAAGTGAGCTAATTAGATTAAGTTCAGAAAGAGGAGGGATTTTTTTTTTTAAATATAATATTATCATTCACTTCCGCACTTTCACGTACTTTGTCGGCATCTTCAACAACTTTTCTTCAAAAAGCCATAACTTCTTCATCGAGAAGCCATTTTCAAAGCCGTTTTTTCTTAATTGGCCTAATTTTTTGATATATTTCCATTAGAAAACTTAGTTTCAGCATATATAGGTTCATTTTCTATTAAAATGGAAAGTCCATGCCAAGTTATTCTTGACAGAACCAACTACTTCCAATGGATGTCCTACATGGAGGATTTACTTAGAAGTAAAGGTGTTTATAGAATAGCCTCAAGCCAAGAGTCTAAACCTAAAGATGAAGATAAGGAAATCAAATTGGAAAATAAACAAGATGAAGCATGTGGGTTGATAGGGATGCATATTTCTCTAGACCTTAGATTCCATATCGCAAAACTTGATACCCCTGATGAAGCAATGAAACAAATCAATAAAGTTTTTGGAATTAAAAATGAAATTAGAGTCCATCAACTCGAAAATGAGTTGCTTACGTTGGACCCCAATAATTTTTCTTCCATTGAATATTTTTTGTCCAAGTTCAAGACCCTTAGAATTCTCTTGGTAGTTGTTAAGGTTAAGAAAGAATATGGTAACCTTATCTATTCCATTCTTACTAAGTTAGGACCACCCAACTCTATGTTTGTCTCCACCTTCCATTCTACTAGAGAAGCCTTTATTTCTCAAGGACGAGCCTACAAGTCCCCCTCTTTTGATGCCTTTTGTGATTCTTTAATAAGAGAACAAAAAAAACTATTACATCTTGGTCTTATTAATCTTGGAAGGTCTTCTATGAAATCCTTAGCCACCCAGCAACAACCAAGATCAAAGAATCCTAAGAAGCAACATCCTAAAAAGAATGGTCCTAAAGCAACCAAGGGTCCTAAGCACTTTCAATATCAAAATGAAAAATCATTTCAACAAAATGATAAGGCAAATAAAAACAAAGGTAAGAAGACTGATAGACATTGCAACTTCTGTAATCGAGATGGCCGCTTAGAATCCAAATGATTTAAGAAGATGGAAGCCTTGGAAGAAGCAATGAAGAGGCATAACATCCATTTGGAGCACTCTTCAACTTCAACTTCAACTTCAGTAATAACACTTTCTGAATGTGGTTTTCAAGCATCTCGGTCTGGTTATGCAGTAAATGTATCTTCTTCTTCTCATTCTCATGAGTGGCTCATTGATTTTGGAGATTCTTATCAAATGGCAAAAAACAAAGCCATGTTTTCTTCTTTAAATGATTGTAACACCAAAAATATATATGTTGGTGATGATAAATCTCTTATTGTTGTAGGGATTGGAACTATTCATCTAGACAATGGTCAATTTAATGATGTATTATGTGTTCCAACCTTATCCTACAACCTTCTATCTATATATCATATAACTTATTCAGGTGAAGGTAAAATCATTGAATTTTCACCTCATGATGTTATAGTTAAAGACCTAAGAGATCCTATACAGATTTTAGCTACTGGCATTGCTGATGATTCTACAAGGTTGTATAATTTTAACAAATTTAGGTCATCAACTCTTCCCTTAGTATTTGTTGCTCATAATGATGAAGTGAGCAAACTTTGGCATGAGCAATTTGGTCACTTAAACTATTGCTCCCTTCAAAATCTATGTAAAGAAAATATGGTGACAGGTCTTCCTATGGTATCATGCAGAGATGGTGTTTGTTCCGTATGTGTACTCGGAAAACATCAATGGGATAGTTTTGAAAAACGTGCCTCTTGGCATGCCTTGGCCCCTTTACAGCTTGTGCATAGTGATTTATGTGGTCCACTTCCAGTTGTTTCATTCTCTTGCTACAAGTATTTCTTAACTTTCATTAATGATTTCTCCAAATGCATTTGGGTATACTTTGTAAAACTCAATAGTGAAGTATTTAACATGTTCTTCACCTTTACAACCTTTGTTGAGAAACAATTTGGACATCAAATTCTTAAGCTAAGATCTGATAATGGTGGAGAATATGTTAACACAAAATTCATCAACTTTTGCACCGAGCATGAAATTCAAATGCAACATATTGTTCCATATATTCCACAAAAAAATGGTGTAGCTGAAAGGGAGAACTACACCTTAAAGGAAATGGCTAACTGTATGCTTCAATCTAAAGGACTTAGTCTTAATTATTGGGCAGAAGCAATTAACTGTGAAAATTACATAGTAAATCACACTCCTACTAAGGTTTTAAAGAATATCACTCCAGAAGAAGCATGGAGCTCAATTAAACCAGATATAAGTCACTTTCATGTTTTTGGAAGTCAAGCATGGGCCCATATTCCCGATGAGAAACATAAAGCCTTAGAACCTAAGAGTGAAAAATGTATTTTTGTTGAATATTCTAAAGATGTCAAAGGATATAGACTTCTTCCAACTAAGTCCAAAAATGTTATCATTAGAAGAGATGTAAAGTTTGCTAAAAATATATCGGCCTATGAGCCTAGTTCGGCTGATGTGCCACCTCTCTCTATCCCTTCTACGTCTAAAAATATTTCTTCTTCGGATGATGACAGCGAGGATGAAAATCCTCCCCCACCTTCTCTGGATCCTCCTTCAGCTCCCTAGCTTCCAAAAAGGGTCTTCGCTACTCAGGATGCAGTAGGTGCTCTTGCAGGTGATCCTACAAATCAGCGACGTACACGTTCTTAGTTCTTTAGAGGCTCTTCTTTACTGGTTCAAGCTTCATAAAATTATGATCCTGACACCTTTGCAGAAGCTTCAGGCCATCCAGATTGGGATGGAGCTATAAATGAAGAATATCGTTCATTATTAGAAAATGATACATGGGATCTTGTTCCTCTTCCAAAGGGATGAAAACTTGTTAGATGCAAATGGGTTTACAGAACCAAGTTTGGATAAGATGGAAAAGTTGATAAACATAAAGATCCTCTTGTTGCTAAGGGTTTTTCACAAGTTGAAGGCATTGGCTATACTGAAACCCTCTCCCCAGTTGCCAAAATTAACTCTATCTGCCTTGTTCTTTGCCTTGCTAGCTCTTTCAAATGGGAAGTCCATCAGACGGATGTTAAATCTGTCTTCTTACATGGGGACTTGCATGAAGAAATATATATTTAACAACCTCCTGGATTTATATAAACGGACTCTAGCCTTGTATATCGGCTTAAGAAACCCCTTTATGGTCTCAAGCAAGCCCCTCGGCTTGGTATGCCAAAATAGATAACTTTCTTTTAGATACTGGCTTTTATAGGTGTCATTCCGACAATACTGTCTACATCAAGAAAGTGGGTAAGTCTCTTATCATTATTTTTCTTTATGTTGATGATCTTATCCTCACTGGTAGTGATCCCAACCTTATAAACCGTGTGAAGTTCAGTCTTAAAAAGCATTTTGAAATTACAGGCTAAGGACACTTGCATTATTTCTTGGTCTTCAAGTTTTGCAATCCAAGGAAGGTATTTCCCTTTCTTAGTCCAAGTATGCATTTGATCTTCTATGCCACTTTCACATGTAAGTTTGTAAGCGAGCCCCTTCTCCCTTTTAGTCCGGAGCCAAAGTTTCAGTCACTTGTACTTCCCCTGAAGTTGATGCTACCTTATACCGTCAACTTGTAGTAAAATGTTTGTATCTGACCCATACCCGTCCCGACCTTTCCTTTGTTGTTGGAATTATTGCTTGGTTTATGCAAAACCCACATGAAAGTCATTGGAAGGAAGCTAAAAGAATACTTCATTATGTTCAAGGTACATTTCAATTTGGGATTGAGTACAGTGCAGAAGAATCTCCTCTATTGGTTAGTTTCACTAATTTCGATTGGGATGGTGACCCTGATGATCGGAAGTCTACTGCAGGCTATGTCTTCACTCTTGGTTCTGGACCTATTACGTGGGCTTGCAAGAAAAAAAGTTCCATTTATATTTCTTTAGCAGAAGCAGAGTATTGTGGCATCGTAGAAGCTAGTAAGGAAGCCCTGTGGCTTCGCTAGATCCTTTTAGAGTTTGGCTTTGAGCAACAACATCCGACTACACTTTGGTGTGATAATCAAATTTCCATTCAACTATGCAAAGATACATTCCAACATCAATGCATAAAACACATTGAACTACACATGCACTTCATCAGAAAGCCCATTCATCACCATGTTCATGAAGTGCAATATTGTTCAACCGATGATCAAGTTGCAGACATATTTACAAAGGATCTCACAAAGGTGAAGTTTACTAAACTTCGATATATGGTTGGAGTTCAAGAAGTTGTCACTAAGGGGGGATAGGCTCTAATCCCTCCTTACTTCTCCTATTGTGTCATATTTGTACATCCTTCAATCCTATCCCGTGTTGTTCTTAAGGGGGGATGTTTGTATATTTTGACACATAGGAAATAGTTAATTATAACTTGGTCTAGTGTAGAGTTAGGTAAAGTGTGTTTCTTTACTATTTACTTTTGTAACTTACAATCTGACGGTCATAATATGTTCCATACATGAAGTGATCCGACGATTCATTCTCTCCTCGGTATTATTGACACTTGATTTGTGGCTTAACACCTGATTGGTCCACGATCTCTATTTAAAGAGCATGGAGGGTTATTTGTAAGGTGACTGTTTATGAGAGAAGCTTATGTAAGTTTTATTTCTTTTACATTAATAAATTGTCTGAAGTGGCCACATTGGCTCATTCCGTGGATTGTTTCCCTCTTTTAGGGTCTTAACCACATCAAGAATACTGGTGTATTGATCTGTGATCTATTTGTGAGTGGTGTCCTTTGGTGTTCTATCTGAGGAACTTACCCTATAAATTCCTATAGGAGAAATATTGAATGCTACAAAATGTGAAGTAAGGTTTTTAATTAAGGATTGATAATGTCTAAGGTGATTTGAAACACAATGAATATTGTTTCTGACTTGCTTCATAATGATTTCATAATCACCAAAGACTTGAAGATATTCAACACCAAGATTTATCGCTTTATACAATCCTTGTACTAATGCTTCATATTCTGCAATATTATTAGTACATTCAAATTCTAGCCTACATGCTAGCATTACTTTCACCAGTAGGGTTTATTAATATACATCTAGCTCCTACACCTTCACTAGATTTAGAACCATTAAAATAAAGCGTCCAAAATAAAGATTCATGTTTATTTACAACAATATATACAACGTTAATACATCAAGTCAAATATGTTTGCGAATAATTTTCAATTTGGGAAGAAACATAATTTGATAAAAAAGGGGTTTCCTAAGTTGTAAAACTTCCAAAGAAAGATTCCAAAGAATAATTTCCAAGGATGTTATTCGTAAGAACTACAGGATCGTTCTCTTCATCCAAATCAGTAACCGAGTGTTTCTTAGCTTTTCTATGTCTACCCAAAACTGATTTGGTTTGTCATTATAAGGAAGCCATATATGCAACCAATCTGTAGCGAAATAACCATGTAATTTCTCAGACCAATCTGTGGAAAAATAACCATGTAATTTCTCAGACCAATCCCTACTTAAGATAAGACTGTAAAATTCAGGAATATCAACAATCAATATATCAATAATCTGACAAACCCTTGAATTTGAGGATAATATTATTAAAACAGAATTTAATTCTCCTAAGACCTTGACTTTGGTTCTATCTAATTGCACAATTTGCACAACAGATTTTTCAGGTGTTATGTTCAGTTTGAGACAAACTGAATATGGCATTATATTTGAAGAAGCACCTGAGTCTATAAGGAAATTGTGAACATTTTTATTGAAAATATCAAAGGTCAATAAGAAAGGAGGGGTATGAGAATTGGATCAATCTCCAATTAGAATTGCATTTGAGGCATCAATCTTGTTAGGAGTATCATTTGGAGGCTTTCCTTTTCCTAATGAGGCTTTTGCAGTTGGCAAAGGAGATGTAAGGACAACATTTAATTCTTTTAGCAAAAACTTTTGTTGTTGCTTAAGTTTACTTACCTCATACATGGAAATATTGGCTTTCACTTTCTTCATATCTTCCACAATATTATACTCTATATCTTTATCAGAAACAATAAGAGTTTTTGATGTAGAAGGTGAATTGGAAGAGGATGGGATGAATTAAGTATATTTAGGAGGAGACTTCTTTGTTGTGTTTTTATCCTTATTGACAGGAGTAATTGGTCTCTGTTTTTCACTTGAAGAAGGTGAATCAATGGATTTTTTAACTCTAGTCTCTACAGGTAAGGCTTCTTCCTCCTCCTTATTTTCTGATGTAGTGCGGATGAAATCCCATAATCCATCTGCTTCGACTAGCTCTTCTTCTTCTTGGAATTCGTCGGAAGATAATGTTGTTTCTTCCTGTTCATCCTCTTGATCAGATTCAACATTTGATATGACATTAGGAGGTTGAGGGTTTGTTGTGTGGGATCTCCTAAAATATCAGAAAAGTTTTTTAGAAGACTCAACTACTTGATTTTTGATATCTACCATGTCATTTGACATACATTTAAGAGATTTTTGTAATCCTCCAAGATCAAAAGGATCTTTAGGAATTTTCTTCCTTGGTTCCTCTTTAAAAGTAAATTTCTTAGATTTCCTCTCTTCTTGAGCAGTTTTCTTCTCTAAGGAAAGAATTCATTTTTCTATAGCTATTGACTCTTTGATATTATCAACTAAAGTGGCTCTATTAGCCATGTATACAAAAATTGTGATGTTAGAAGGAAGAGAAGAAATATACCACTCAATTTGAACATCAACATGGGTTTAGAGGTATCTGGAATTTTATTTAACAATTTATTAAACTTGGAATTGAAATCTTTGATTTTCTCATTGGGGTTGGCTTTAAGATTGGATAGATCATTGATTAGAGTAGTAGTTGTGCAATCATCACCAAACTTGGTTAAAAATTGTTCTTCAAATATATCCCAACTAGTGATAGATGCTGGTGGTAATGAGAACTACCACGAACCTACATATCCTTCAAGGGTATATGGGAATAATATCACTACACAATCTTCTTCTACTACTCCATTAAGATTAATGGCCAGCATGAAATTATGGAGATGTTCTTCAGCAGGAAGTCCATCGTCAGGAATGAAATTTGGTAACCATCTTTCAGGATAGTTAGGTAGAGGATGGATAGGTGCTACCATCTGAATAGCTCCAGGACTAGTCCATGGTCTAGTTGCAGGTGGGTTTTGTTGCCTACCTTCAATTATGGAAATTTGAAAAGAAGAAGTTGTAATGGTAAAAGAGGCTAACTATTTGGAAGAAGTAGCCACTGCGCTAGCACTGCTTGAACTATCACCTGTTGGTTGGGAATGAACGATAGGGATGAATGGATCAGTTGGATGAGAATAATTTAATGAATCAGAGTGAAATAAAGGTGTTTTTGGTGAAAATGAAGATACAATCTCAATAGTGGATGATTGAACTTCATATTTTTGGGTTCTTCTCCGGTTAGAAGGTAAGGGAAACTCAAATGGAGTTATCCTGAATTTCTCACTTTAAGAACGAGTCAAAATACATGAAGTGGGAAAAGATGAGGATATGCTACCTTCAGATAACTCAGAATGTTGAGTCTTTTCTTGGGAAATAGAGATTCCCTCTAATTTCTCAATTAAAGTCTGAACTTCAGGTAACTCCTATAAAGGAGGTTGATCGGTTGTCTTAGGGCATGTACTAGGAGATTTGGTTACAACTTCTGGTCTAGGGGTTGGATATTTCGAGTGAGATCTAGAAGTCAGGGGAGATTTTGAGGGTGAATGACTCTTCAGATGACCTTTTGATTTGGGATTAGACTTTATTTCCATTCATAGTCGAGGGCCCTCCTTCTAGTGCCAAAAATGTTGAAGGTTGGAACTTGACTACCTCAACATCGGGGAACACCACCCGGTCGGGAGCTTAAAGCAACTCCATTTCCATTGAAATTGGCGGGTCCGACTGGATATAAAGGGACCAGTTTCCCATTTTAAGGAGATTTAATATAGTAATAGAATGAAAAATTGATGAAATGATTTTATAGCTAATGGTAAAATTATTGAATAAACTTATTCTACTTATTTCCCAAGATAATACATCTTCACATGTGATTCAAAGAAAGATTTCACAAAGTAAATAACGATATATATCATTCAATAATTTAATGAATAGAAAGCATATATGATAAACTAAATTAATTAAATAGTTAGTTAATTTAGTTAGTTAAAACTCCATCACATAAAAAGATCTCATTATCTCATACATAATCACAAATCATCCAACCTTGCACAACAATAGTGATAATGGCTGATTGTTTTCAAAGCATTTATATAATGAAATAACGAATAACAGATACCCTATCTAAATCAACAATACATAACGATATCACAAAGATAATAGTACCTGATGCATTATTGCTTTACTTATGAAAAATATAGCTTTCATGCACAGCTTCTTAATTAGATAACTTTGGATCAAACAATAGTGCAAGTTCAAAGTTGTCTTCTCAAAATTCTGGACCCCTTTCTAAATGCATGAAAGGGGTTTAAATAACCTATTAATATTACAAAAATAGTAAACTTAAAATAAAATTATTCAAAAAAGCTTTAACAAACTAAGCTAAGATAAAGGACAACTAAATTTGTGATCTGTTGCAACAAGAACTCATGACTGTGCTCTAGATTGATTCTTCATCTGCTCTCTGAGATTGTATATGTCTGTGAGTGGCTTCAGCTGAGGGGGATTTATCAGCTACATGCACATTTTTCCCATAAACAATATATCATTAAGTGTTGGAAGAAACTGTATTGTTGTGTTTGAGAGACACCTCAGCACGAGCCATTGACTATGAGGCTTCACCAGAAAATGCCAATAACTTTCAAGGTTTGCTTGCGATAAACTCTGAATGTCTTGAACCTTATTTTTATATGTTTCTTGCCAAGATTGTTTCAAAGTTGTGACATATGGCAAGGTGTCCTTTGGGCATTCCTAAATTAGATTGGCTTACAATAAGGTATATGTGATGTATAAAATTTTAGGCAAGACTTCTGGCTCTGATACTAGACATTTTTTCCCATTTCATTTTTATATCCCAATCACCAAACACAATATCCTTCTGTGATTCTTTAATTCGAGGAAGATCAGATGATATTCCCTGAGCACTATCTTGCCAATCTATATACTAAGCGATTTTCTCATTGATAGCTTCATAAAATGTACTCAAATTTGGTAGTTGATTTACTAAAGAATCGTTGGTCTTTGACAAGTCATGCATTAAGGCCAATTTGTGACAGAAGATGGCCTACTGCTTTCTTAAGAGTATGTCCAGTTCTTATGCTTGGGGATTTCATTTATATCTGGATTTTCTCTTAGCTAGTCTATTCTTTGTTGCAACTACAGTATCTATTCATCCGTGTTCTTTACTTTAGATACAAATTGTATCTTTAAACCATTAAAGCTTTTCTGCAGCTCGATAACATTTGCTTACCATTGTTGCTCAATCGCTTAGTTTTATATTTGAAAATTTTGCTCCAATTGGACAATCCTTTGATCCTTTTCCTTCATTTGCAATTGTATCTTTGCAACTTTGTCGATGGTAGCACTAGCATAATCTCCTGTGAATTGAGATAATCTGTTCAATTCCTCATATGGGGTTGTTTGTGTTCCTTTCCAAATAACTTGAAAAGGAGTCTCATTTGTAACTAGCACTTGCGACTGTTCTAGATTTCATTTCTTCCTCGACTTTCTCATTAGCTTTATGCTTTGGAGTATAAAATACATCCAAAGGCAGTATTTCTTCAATCTCAAGGACTATCTGGGTGGTAGGAAATATGGGAATTATCTCCATATCATCAGCAAAATTTGATTGATTGACAATCTCAGCATTAATATTATTCTTGGTATTTTTAGGAATAGTATCCCCTTGGGAAGCCTCAATAGTAAATGAGGTTGTCCCTATAGTCTCTGGAACCTGCTTTGTCTCTCTGTTGACTGTAACTTGCTCTGCTTGTATATCGGTCGAGACTTCTCTAACCCAATCTTCTTCTGTTTTCAAGACACGGTTGAACTCCTCCCATACTTCATCCAATTTGTTATCCTCTTTTATTTCTCTTGTTTTCTCAACAAATATAGTAGCTGTTTCGGAGACTTGGGAAGTAATTGGAGCTTTTGAGGAGGAAGTTGATGCATTTGAAGTTTCTGAATTCTATTGGAATTGCTTTAACAGGGATTTAGGAAAATGGGCTATTCTTCGCTGATGATATTGATTGAATCCAATCAATTCCTCGGAACTTAGATGGCTTGCTGCTAATTTCTCCACCATATAATATTTTGGAACCATTTCAAACAAATCATCAAACTTGTTAGGCTCGTTTGAAAATGGTTTGAGCTTAGCCTATGTTGTAACATCTTTCGCTACACCATGTGGGTTGTATGGTCTATTTAGTATGGTTGGAAAATTAAAGCCCCTTAATTGGTCAATTTCAATTAAGTAATGCTTGAAATTTTCTCAGCATAGGTAACACAAGAAATGGGAAAACATGGCTAGGTGAATTTCTTGGCATCTTTAAGTACTTTGGTTAAGCCCTTACCAACTGTTTGATAAGTGACTTCCTTGGCCAGCAACTTATCTGCAACAAAAAGGGGAAAAACATGAGGATGGGAAAGGCTACCAAAAACACAAATGTTGGTAAATGATTCTTCCTAAAACCACTTTCCTATAGGCTTTAGGTCTTTATTGGCTTCTGCAGTAAGTCTAGGTGCTTTTCTGCCAAATACTTCTTGGTGGATAGGAAGCATGACTTCATGAAAGATTTTGTAGAAGTGAGTATGGTATTTCGATTCCTAAAGGATATCAAGATAAACAGATATAGGGCTAGGAAATTGGTCTCTCCATTTCTACCCAATAAATGCAAAATCATAAGAAAAACAAATTGCATCCATGATATAGGCTCTCATAAAGAAAGGAGGAGTTGTTATTCCAAGAGCATTGTGATATTTTCTGTAATTGCAGATTTTGGTGGTCAAAATATTGGATAATATAGTTTCCCAATCCATGATATAGCCATCAGTGGAGGCTTCTATCAATGGCACCCATTCTTCAGAGAATTTTTGCATAGTTGGATAACCATAGAGGCGATATAACATAGCAACAATATCAAAGAAAGGGCCAACAATGGAGGCCAATGAATACATCCCCCTGTCCTCTCACTTGTGTTTGTTCGAGTCCCTTATCCATTCTCTGATCAAGTCCACAGGGTTCATATTCTCTTGTATGAATTTCTGGACGAATTGTGTATCATACCTCTTCTAAGGTGGAGGTAGACGATATATTTTCCTTAAATACTCAGCTCTAAAAGACCTAATAACTATCTCCCTCGGTGTTATAAACATTATCTCTGTAATGTCCAATTGGTCGACAACCCATCTCACCATATTTGTATATGGTAGAATTTTAGGGCGGGCAACAATTTTGTGAATAAATGAATTGTCCATATCATTCCATGTGGCACCATTACTTGGAGGATAATCATCAGTAGTAGCAGTCTATTTCACAATTACCCTAATATTTTCATCCTCGAATATCTTGTATATCACCTACCAAGAGGCAGAACCTACGTCCAAAGTGCATGTAGTATCTGTAAACAATGGATACATCTCAGACATTTCTTCAGGTGGCAAGACTGGTTCTTGTTGTATTGTAGACTTCCTCCTTGCCTTGATTATTCTTGACATGTCCTCTAACTACTCTTTATTATAATTTACATGTAAAGAAACAAACCAAGATAAGTAGCAATAGCTTCAAAGGATGCAAATAGTCATATCAGTTCAATGTGAGTTATATGGAAGTCCTTTCACATTAATGAAAAATTATTACCAACCAACAAAAAAAACCTTGAAATTACAAATATGCAGAGTGGTTATTTAATTTCTAAACATTTGTTCGGGTGATATTGACACTTGTCATTATATCGTAAATATTTTATCGGCGTGTGGTATCGGGTGACATTACATATCTAAGCGATCTGCGATTTCCGAAAAGTATATAGGCGCGAGATCAATATTAGCGAAATACTAGAGTTTAACAGAACTCAATATCGGCTCTTGACGGAATGCGATGTCGGTTCGACATTTTGCAATTCAGCCTATTCGAATTTCGCATTTCGCAATTTCATATTTCACAATTTTGCAATCAGCTTTTGCATTTGGCTTATCGACTTATCACAATTTCACATTTCAACTTTTCGCAGTTAGCTTTGTGGTTATCTTTTGAAATCATTGACACTATGCATATAATTTAGTAGGGCCTACTCTTTTATAGCTTTGTCATTAATTTCGGGGTTCATTTAGACTTGTAATTCATCTTCTAAAACTATAAAAGGATTCGTAAAAGGTTTTATGACCTTATTCATAAAATTTCTTGTTTTATTCAAAAATCAAAGAGTAAAAATAAAACTTATCCTATTTTATCTAAACAAAGAAGGATTCTATCCTAAAAATTTTAAAGGGCCCCATTATTCTTTCTCCTAAGTCTAAAGATAATAGGGGGTTGTTGAGTACCACAACAAGTTATCAAAATGCAAGTGGTCTCACCCCGACCGGGTTTGTTGACCAATCCTATCACCATATTACAAAAAAAAAGTAGGAGAAGCAGATTAGAAGTCCAAAGCCTGACAAGCCAAAAGCACCAAAAGGCAAACAGAACCAGAAGGACGTCTGTGACCATACTCAATGATCAGAAGTGATGGACGTTGAATTATCTGACTCAGTCCTTGAAGGGGGAGGGGGGTAGTATGAACAACTAACATGTTTCTCAAAGCGAGAAATCCATGTTTCTAGCTTCTCAACTTTCTCTGACTTGGCATTGAAAGTAGTGCAGCTGGTTTAGCATGGCCATGATAGCATCATGCTCTTCCATTCTGGTCCTATCATAAGCTTCCAGAAAATCTTGAACTGATTGAAGCAAATTGTGTTGAGCATCAGAGTAGTTATGCTGCCCAGCAGTTGTACACCTAGGAATACCGGCACGCCCCTACATGCTAATCTAACCCTGCACGCTTGCTCCACGACCATGATTCACACTCTTATTCATACCACTATGAATTGCACATCCACCCCACACAGAACTCAAACCTCTTATGCCAACTCGAGCACCAAACGATGCCCTGTTCACACCACCAATGACACATCTTCCCTGCTTAGTTCTTGCAATAACCCCATCCCCCAGTGCCACCTCTAACTCGTTGCATGAGCTAGCCATTCACAAGGGTTGGGAGTGATAACTCTGTGGTATAGGTCGCATGGTGACTGCCCAGGAATATGCCCGCAAGATGAGACATATTGTGCTCCTCATAACCTCCTGACAAACCATGGGCCAAAGAAATCCTAACACCATCCCTGAATCAACCAACAATAGCCTCCCAATTATAATTGTCAGGCACAACACACCAGCCAAGAGGGAGATAGCCTTGACCACAACTAAATTTCGTGTCAGCCAAACCAACGTCTATTCATCTATGCTGTCAAGGGAAAGACTTAGAAGAAGAGTCACATGCCAACTAACTTCACTCTAAAGCACAGCTACCTGAGAGCCTAACCAGAACCAAGTAAAATCTAGAGCAAACACCACCAGACCTCCTAGAGACCTCCAAGACGAAATGATAGTTACCCAATTGAACAAATTTCCAACCAGGCTTTTGGCCACACTCGAAAAAAGCCAACCCAAAGCCCCACTACCTTCATTTCTAGCAGTTCCTCTCTAAGGCCCAGGAAATTATAAGGGAAAGGTTCAATTTAATTCATCTTCTTTCATTAAATAAACATTGTAGTCTAATCTTGTAAAATGTTTATGGTTAGGGTAGTTATTTGTTCTTTTTTTTTATTTTCTTACTTTGTCAAAGTTGTGTGCTTCAAGATTGTTCCTCACAAGCGACAACTTCTTGACGTATAGGAAAGAGTTGAGTTGTGCCAGTATTGACATGGACTCAGTCCTCTTCCTGTGGTTGTAAAACCCTCGGTAGGTGCTCCTATTTCCTCTTGATAGTTGCCGAGAGGTTCAAGGTGTTGGTGTCAGGAGTGACCCATTTCAAAACATCAACATCTTCCATAATGAGTAGTTATTTTTTATTCTTATTATTTTTCCTGAGCCTTTGTATTTCTTCCAAGGAACTGGCTAGTTCTCCTTCCAAATCTACTATGACTCATTCTTCATCTAAGTCATAATCATTTTTCCTTTCATCTTAGGTTTCTATAGCCATGATCATGAAGTCATTCATTCTTTATTTATCATAGGGTTGTTCATCCTCAACCTCTTTGGATTTATTGTATTCTTGGGTATAAAATATCTTATTCTTTGTGTTTACTCTTCTATATTTATCCTTCTCTTTATGATCAATTCAATCGTTTATTTCTTATGTGGACATATAGATCCATAGTGAACTACTTTCCCAAAATTGAAAAGTTCGAAACAAAACTTACCTTTGTATTTTCCGGATCCTCTCTTCAATTTTTTTAAAAGCCTGGCCTCTTCTTTATTGAATCCATAGCTTGAGTATTCTTGATCTTATTTGGTCTACTTATTAGCTTTTAAGTTTGCCTCCTTTGATGTAGATTCCCCTTTTGAGTCTCTCATTTCATAGGTAGTAAGTGTTCCATGCAATTGATATATTTTTATTGTGTTGAGATTTTGCATCTCCTTAATGGTAGATACATTAGCATTGAATCTGGCAGAAGGAGATTTCAACAAATTTTGAACTAGAAAGGAATCATCCATAATTTCATCAATACCTCTTATGGTGTTTACTATATCATCCTCACAAAGGAAAATTTTGGCAATGTCCTCATCCTCGATCATCATAAGTGATTCAAATTGGATTCTATAAAATTGAAGTTTGGCCTTCTTTACCTTTCTATCACCTTCATAGAAACTCATCACCTTATCCCATATTTCTTTGGATGTGTTGCAGTGCATGAATTTAACCAACTCAAATTCAGGCAAATCACTTATGATGGGATTCATTGATTTAGCATTATAAGAGAAATATATCTTAGCATATTTGTCAACCAATATATCTAGATTTTTATAGCCATTCAACATTGCATCCTAGACATCTGCACCAAGAAATATTATGCAAGTTCTCATTCTTACCTTCCAAAATCCATAGTTTGTTCAAATGAATAAGGAGCTTGGTTGATGAAATTTCCATCCTCGTTGGCCATTTCTTAGATATACCTTCCTATTGTTAGACTATTGTGAATGAACTAACTCTAACACCATTTTTTTGGAAACCAAGAAAACAATAAGATGGGGAGGGGGGTGAATCAATATATTATAAATTTTAATATTTATTTAGCTAATTGAACACTTTCAAAAATACAACATATAATCAATCACATAAATCTTAAACATAGGATATTATGTGGAAACCCATATGGGAGAAAACCATAAAAATTCTTTTGATTATGATGTAAATGGAAGAACTAACTTCAAAATACAAAAAATTATGTAGGAATCAACCTACAGGAGGCTCCAACCCCATTTGTTTTGCAAGCACCCATTTTTTGGAAGTACCAACTACCATTATTTCCATACACCAACCCCCTAACCTTTATAGGAAAAAATTGGAGACTGCAATCCCCTTATTTGCAAGCACTTGCTTGCTTTGTCCATCAAATCTGTTTTTCATCAATTTTCAAACTCATACCTAAGGCTCTTTTATCAAAATATTACACACACACATTTTAATTCTCAGATCCACTTCTTGTTCCACAACAATCTCTATGTCTATGATTTTCTAATTAAATTAAATCCACACACAATTGCCACATCTCCCTCTATGATATTCTCTTGATTAAATATATTTTTTGAAAATTAATTCTCAACGCTTCAAATATGAAATTATTAAACTCACTATATCTCTAGATATTAATTGATTTGCACACTCAACCTTTGCACAACACTCATTTTCAAATCTATATTAGTTTTGCTTCACTTATATATATTGCTCGTTTCACCCTTTTCTCCTTGTTCAATTCAAGATGGTTATGTTTCTGTATGTCAACAATAACTACAACTCTTTGATTTGCATGGGAACTCTCACATCTCATGCCGAGCCTTATTTCCTTTTATAAATGTAGAGATCTCTTCAATATGTCATTTTTGGACATCCTTTATTTTTGGCCTTTAACAAATTTTAGCATGACCTTTAACTGTATTCTTATGTCTAAAACACACAAAAAATTCCCTTAGCCTTCAACTGAATTTGGCATCTGAAACACTGAATTTCCAATATCAACACTCAAATTGTGAGCCCCTTGATTCATATGACTGAGGGTGAGAGACATTGGCTTAGGCTAAAGGTGCTTAGCCTAGTGATACAAAATTCACCTAGTGTTAAATATCCACAAATTTCTAAAGCAAACTGAGTGATTTGATCCAAATTAACAACAAAGAAGTCACATTGGGGCCCCCTCAACTATCCAAAATTTAACGAAGGGGGGGGTGAGGGGAGTATGCTTTTTTCCATATGTGCAATTCACATAGTGTTAAATATCCACCAATTTTTAAAGCGTGCTTAGTGATCTAATCAAAACCGATGTCAGAGAAGTCACATCAAGCCACCCTCCCGTTCCCCCAACCTATCTAAACTTTAATAAGGGGGGGTCCAATTTTTATCCTAGGTGGTTTATAATGCATTGTTCCGATGTTGATGACCGATGGGAAGTGGGAAGTGATTTTGAGGCCCACTCCATGTCGATGCCATTATGCATTAATGGCTTATGGATTATGGTCCATGTCACTATTTTCCACTTGTCATGCCACAATACTTCCACGTGTCACTTGGAAAAGGGCCACTTTGTCACCAAAAATGCCAAATCCACTTGCCACATGTCATGACTACAAGGCGCCACATCATCATCCTGTCACTTGTCATGACTATAGGGTGCCTCATCATCATCCTACCATGTTTCCTCACATCAGGCCACCACATCCTACTAGGGTCTACCTTTGGTTTGGCCCTGGGAAATTTGGGATCTTGCATCCTTCTCATACCTTGCCTTGTTTCTCTCCTATATTTCTGGATGCTCATATGGTCTCAAATCTTGGATGAAACTTGCCATCCACCCATCTGCCTACTCGATTAGTCATCTTCCCATCTTAACCTCAGATGGCCAGATAAGGTGAAGTTTTGTCTTATGGAATAATGACTAGGTCATTCTTCAAGGCCATCATCTTGAAATTAAGTTTTCTCTTCATTCTTGGAGATTTATACTAAGTTACATATACCAATGGAAAGATCTTTAATACGGCTATCTAGCCAAGCACTTTTCATGTGCTTTTGAACAAGTTACATACAGATAAAATTACTTTAAACATAGGCTACTCAAAAAATAACCAATTCATCATAATCTTAGCACATTGCGCTATTAATAGAAACAACCAAGACATCAATAATAACGTAAGAATCATGCATTAAAACTTAGCAAGCTCCCCCTGAACTTAACACCACTTGACATCAATTACTAGAATTGACATCAATGACAACAATTGCCAACATATGCAACATTTTAAGTAACAAGGTTCATAACAAATGGGTTGCCTACATTGCAAATTTAAGAGGTAATAATGTTAAAATTAAAAATGTTGAAAATAACTTGATTTGGACATCAAACCCCTCCAGGAACTATACTCCAAAGGAAGGTTATAAAACACTTACTTTTTAAGGATTCTAGGAATATGAGTTTTGGTGGTGGATGAAATATTGGTGGTTCAAATTCCCTACAAATTATTGCATATTTATGTGGTTACTCTTGAACATCAAAGTATTAAATTGGGATAATATACAAAAAGAAAAGATGGGCCTTGTTAGTGTTGTTTATGCATGTCATATGATGAATCAAACTCACCTAATTATGTCGTACAAATATTAAGGAAATTTTTAACGATAGAAATTTATCTTAAAGTTTAGAAACCTTGGAGAATTTTGCTAGTTTCTAATATGAAAACTATAAAATATTTGGTGATAGCTTTGTAAAAAAGTTCAAATTTAATGTTATTGTATATACGTTCTATATAATTTTGGCGATATTTAAGGTCAGATAATTTTATATTATAAAACTTAGGCGAATTATTTTTAGAAAAAATGGAAATTGGCAAAATTTTTTTTGGAAAAACCATGGAAAATCAATCCACTTGCAAATATTATCCCCTAAAATTTTCTTTGATGAATATTCTAAGTAGGTTTAGAGGGAATTGAGAAGAATGATAAAGTTAATGGATACTTAGGTAGGAGATTCAATTGAATAAATTCTTATAGTGTGGTTTGAAATTTTGATACCAAGTTAGGGGTGGCTAGAGCAGGGGGGGATATCCTTTTCCCTAAGAAAAAACCAAAGACTAGTTGTGCTTGGGAATTTGGTACTTCAACTAATAGCCATGATGAATTAATAGCTCTTTGGAAAGGATTGGAACTTTCCATCAACAATTGCATAAGGAGAATAACGGTCTTATGGGATTCGATGATTGTCATAAGGAAAGTCTTCAAATTAAAGTCTAAGAGAGTGTAAAATCCCTGGTCAAAAATCTATGTAATAAAGTTAATAAAGGAAAAACTAATAACCATGGTCATGGGACATGTATCCCAAGCTGAATATTTGGAAAAAAAAAATAGTGATGGGGATCACTTGTGATTAATTAATGATTATGGAAATTGGCAAAGGCTTTGGAATGGAAAAGTGGCATTAATTGACATTTTTATTTATGAAAATAATGGAAATTAGGAGAAAATGGAGGTGAAAGGTCACAGGTTGCATATGAGGAGGAAAATGAAGAAAATAGAGGTCTCATTAATAAAATGTCTTCTAAGGACCAGTTTGTAGCTTTTTTTAGTTCAGTTTTGGAGCTCTCATTTTTTATTATCTCTCTTTCTCTCTCGTACACTTGGACACTTACAATTTTCTTGGATCACTCTTGGAGAAGTGTGGCATACTTGGGATTTGGAGCAAGAAGGCAAAGGAAGATTAGTGAAGCACAAGAGGACATTGGTATCAATAACTGCAGTGAGTTTTGCTTGTAGGTACCGAGTTGCGCGTATGACTTCCTTACTAGTTTTGGCATGCATGGAACATGCATGTGGTTTCTTGGTTATGATTTGTCATTGGCATGAAGGATTGCCTAGATTTATGGTGGATTTGCCTAGCCTTGCCATTTCTTTCATAGCCATGGTGTTGTGGGTATCTTTCCTTTTGTTTTTAGGTTGGCTCTCATGTTTCTTATCATTGTGGTTTGAGTTACTAGTTCCTGGAAACCTTGGTTGGACAATTTCCCTGGAAGCCCAATAACAGCTTAGGTTGAGTTACTAGTCCTAGAAGCCTTGGTTGGAAAATGAGATGGAAGCCTTTGGTGGGTTGAGTTACTAGTCCTCGAAGCCATGATTGGAAAAATGCTCTAGAAGCCCGACAACAACTGTGGGTTGAGTTACTAGTCCTGGAAGCCGTGGTTGGAACAAATACTCTGGAGCCCTAGACAGCATGGGTAGAGACCAATCTAGTGATGATTAGTGATTTTAGACCGTGAGGTGGAATTACTAGTTGAGGTTTGAGGTGGCTTGGCCTTTGGAAGCCCCGGTTTGGTTTTGTTGGATTTGTTCCATGAGATCCCACATTCATGCTTGGAATATGGTATGGGGGTGATTGGCTAAAATAAAGATTTGGTTCAGCCAATCTATGGTCGGGTGGTACGTGGAAGTCCCAGACCTGGTTGCATTTTTCATATGTTAATAATAGCTCCTTTCCTCTTGTATTTGATGGGTAAATATACTTGTTCATATGTGGTTTTTATGGCTATTATATCTTTGTTATTTATGTTGAATATATGTTGGTTAAGAGGATGCTTTATAACAGTCTTGATGTATGGTTCTCATCATGTTTTGATTAGCACACAAATGAATAGTAAATATATGACCTAATAGATGATAATGAAACTATTGTGATAAGGCACAATGCTTCCTTATGAATCTCATATAAGTATGAGACCCCTATGCTTAGATCTATTGTTATGACCTGTAAATTTCATATTTGTGACATGTGTTGACGAAATGTTTGTCATGGATAGTAGGGGTTAGATCAAGTACTTATTCCAATGATTGAATTAGTAGCCTTATTCCATTGTCATTTATAATTTTTGAAAGTTTCATGATGTTCTAGGTAGTGGCTTGAGCCCCATCTCTGAAAAAATGGTGCAAAATTTGGGGTCACTAGCTCAGAACTAGCTAAAAAAGTCCACAGTTGTTGGCATGCCTTGTTGTGGGAGCGACTGGAAGGCCTCAGTCGCATGCATGGGTTGTTATGAGAGAGGCTGAGGTTCCAGATCAGTGAAATGTCAAGTTGTCTCAAGGGTTGGTTGTCTCCTAAAGGTTCTGTAGCATGTGTGGAAGGTCAAAATGGTTTTGTTTTGTTGGTTCCACTTCCTTAACTATACATGGGGAGTTGAATCACATATAGTAGCCTCTCATCACATGTCTACCTTAGCAGAATAGTTAACTTGGGTAAATGTGGGAGGAGGGTGTTATAGAGTGGTATCATAGCATGGTTCACCCCTTGGACAGGATGGGTTGTGTGCATTGGTCATGCATGTCAGTGTTTATATGTTGTTATGAATACATTGACATGGTGATAGTTTTCATGCATGAGGTCATGGTATGTGGTTGGTATGTCATGCATTGATGACTAGATAATGATTGAAATGATGATTAAATGTTGATATGATTATGTTTATATATGTATTGCATTAATCTGGTTGGTCTTGTAGATGAGATATTCTCCGTTGAACTACACTGAGGTATGTTGGTTTGTTTATGATTTGGTTTAGATGACATGATATACCTTGCAGGGAGATAAGATCAAAGATGACTAACAAGATGACAGAATACAACTCACAAGATTCTCCCTATAGATTAGATGAGAAAAATGGTGAGGGATATTCTCCTAAAATAGCAGACACTCAAAGAAGTTTGAAGGAAAAAATAAGGAGCTGCAAATAAGATGATGACTAAATCATTCAATCACAAGAGATACTTGCTAGGGCACAGGAGAAACAAGCATAGGTCAATGCGGTGATTCGTTTGAGCTTTTTATACTTGTAGAGACATGGACCACTTAGAATCAACCATGGACGAGAGGATAAGACTAATGGAGCATATGGTAGTAGGTCACATGGTGGGTACAGGTTGGATAGAGATGACACGGTCAAAGATGTCAGATTCTTGGATACACCTGATAGACGAGGTAGTGGACATGGGATTTACTCTTGTTCTGGTTGAGATAGGTATCATGGTCATAATCGTTATCATTCTTATAGGATGAGTGATAGGGGATATTTGCTAGATGAGTTCAAGAAAGAAAAGTCACCTACATTTGATGGGGAAATGAAGAAGTCAAAGGATGTCGAAGCATGGTTGCTTGGGATGAATAATTATTCAAGTTGCATGAGTACTCAATGAACATGAAGCTTGGGATGACGACATTCAGTCTTAAAGGTAAAGTAGACATCTAGTGGGAAGATGTAAAGAATGTCAGAGGTATTCATAAAGAGGAGTTGAATTCGAGTGAGTTTGAGAGACTATTAAGGAATAAGTATCTATTAGAGAGATACTATGACGACAGGGAAAAATATTTTTATGAGATTAAGATGGGATCCATGACCAATGAGGAGTACGTTATAAGATTCTTGGAGTTATTGAGGTATGCGCCTTACCTTAAGGAGGATAAGGCCAAGATCCAACGATTCATTGGTGGGTTGCCGGTATCGTTCAAGTATAGGATTGAGTTTGATGAGCCTAGATCATTGGAGGAGGCCATACGAAAGATAAAGCATTGTTTTGAGCAATCAAAGCGCGGATTTGAGATGAAGTCAGACTGGAAAGGTAGTGCAAAGAATAAAGGAAAATGGAACAAGAAGTGAACAAGACCTCAAGATACAGTTAAAAAAGAGAATTTGACACCACATAAGAATTTCAATGCATATGATAAAGGACATGGATTTTGGTATAAGGAGCAGAACGAGGGTGCAGGTTGGAAGCCTTTGCAATGTTGGAGTTATGGAGGATAGCATCGCAGGAGTGATTGTCCACAACATCAGGGTGGTAAACCACATATCTACAATGCTTAGGAGGCATAGACAATGGGATATGTTGGACATGGTATTCCTCGGATCTATGCAACATTGTAGAATAGGCAGGCAGATCACCAGGCGTCTATTATCGAGATGGAAGGTAAGTTTTGTGATCAAGTTATTACTATTTTGATTGACCTTGGATCTAATTATAGTTATGTTAACCCTGAAATGGTGGATAACTGTGGTTTGAATAAAGAAGTGCATGTAGAATCATGGTTGGTGTAGTTGTCTACAGGTACAAAGAAGAGAGTTCATCACTGGGTAAGAGCTTTTGCATTTGAGTTGAATGGTATGCCTACATCAACAAATTTGAATGTATTGTTGTTGGGATAATATACTATGTTGTTGGGAATGGAATATTTGTATCTTCATAGCACCAAGGAGGATTGTTATGACAATTCTATTGAGTGTCTGGATGATAAAGGGGAACAAAGAGTCTTGCAAGGTAAGAAGAAGGAAACATAAATTAGAATGATGACAAATATGTAGGCAAAGAATAGTTGTAGGAAAGGGTGTGTGTTATTCGCAATGCATATTTCCATTGAAAAATGTAAGGAAGTTGAGGATATGGATGTCTTGAGAAGGTACCTAGTTATACAACAGTTTCAGGATGTGTTTCCGGCATAGATTTTAGAGTTTCCGCCTCACAGGGAAGTGGAATTTTCTATTGTGTTGGTACCAAGGGAATCTCTAGCATTATAGGCACCTTACAGGATGAGCACACTAGAGTTGGTGGAGTTGAAGTTATAGTTGAAGGATATGCTTGAAAAGGGATACATTAGGCCAAGTGTATCACCGTGGGATGCACCAATGTTGTTTATGAAGAAGAAGGATGGGACTCTAAGGTTATGTATTGATTATAGGTAGTTGAACAAAGTGACCATAAAGAATAGGTATCTGTTGCCGAGGATTGATGACTTGTTTGATCAGTTGAAGGGAGCAACAATATTCATGAAGATTGATCTGAGATCAGGATAACATCAGGTATGCATCAAAGAAGAGGACATATACGAGACTTCTTTCCGGATTAGGTATGAGCATTATGAGTTTGTTGTAGTTCCATTTGGTTTGACGAATTCTCTAGCTACTTTTATGTGCTTGATGAATAGTGTGTTGCATCCTTATCTGAACAAGTTTGCTATTGTATTTAGTGATGATATATTGATATATTCTAAGAATGAGGAAGAACATGTTGAACATTTAGCAACAATATTGAGATTTTTGAGAGAGCATTAGTTGTATGATAAGCTCAGTAAATACAGTTTCCTTCAGACAAAATTACATTACTTGGGACGTGCGGTTTCCAAGGAAGGCATAGCAGTGGATCCAGAAAAGATAAGGGCTATCATGGAGTGGGAAACTCCTAGAAATATGGATGAGTTAAGATCATTCATGGGGTTAACAGGTTAGTACAGGAGGTTCATCAGGAACTTCTCACATATTGCTTATCCTATTACAACATTGCAATGGAAAGATAAGAAATTTGAATGGACAGAGGAATGTGCAACCAATTTTGAGCAGTTGAAGTAGCTATTAACCAATGCTCCAGTTTTAAAGATTATAGATCTGAACAAAGAGTTTGTGGTATGTACAGATGCTTGCAAGAGAGCACTTGGTAGAGTCCTTATGTAGGAATAATAGGTAGTATTCTATGAATGAAGGAGATTCATAGATTAACAGGAGATTCATATTGATGAGTGATCACAGTGGATTGTGGTATCTATTTGACTAACTGAATCTGAATGCTAGAGAAGCTAGATGGTTGGCCATGATTAGTGAGTTCGACTTTGAGATTAGGTACATTAAAGGTAAAGAGAACAAATTTGTTGCATGATCTTAGCAAGCGGATATAGCTAAATCACATAGAAGATATAAGTTCTTATCGAACAGATTTACAAGATCATATCTTATAGGAAGGACAATAGGATAACATGTATATCGAACTTATGCATAGGTTACAGTAGGGTACATGTGATCAGGATGTGGATTATCATCTCACAGTGAGATGGCTTGGTCAAATTTAGAGATAAGATATATGTGTCGGAAGACAATGAGCTAAAGAATCTTACCTTGAGAGAATTTCATGCTAAGCCATATTCAGGTCACCCAGGATATCAGAAAAGATTGATAACAGTGAAGAAGTTCTACTATTGGCCGAACTTGAAAAAATAAGTGGCAAAGTTTGTGGCTAGGTTCTTGGATTTTTAATAGGTAAAAGCAGAGTGTAAGCATCCAAGCAATATACTACAGTTGATTGTGATTCCAGAGTGGAAATGGTAGGTCATTTCCATGGACTTCATTATAGGTTTTCCAAGGACATCTAGACATCATGATTCCATCATGGTTGTGGTGGAAAAGTTGACAAAGGTAGCTCACTTCATTCCAGTAAAGTCTCCATATTTAGCTAATGATGTAGCATAAGTCTTCATCAGATATGTAGTGAGGTTGCATGGTGTACCGAAGAAAATTGTGTCAAACAGGGATTCCAAATTCACTTCTAGATTCTGGAAAGAGTTATTTGCAGGTTTGGGTACCAATTAGGCCTTCAGCACAACTTATCATCTACGGATAGATGGACAGATAGAGAGGGTCAACAGGATATTGGAGGATATGTTGAGTATGTGATGCATCAAAGGCGGAAGTGGGAAGAATATCTTCCACTGGTTGAGTTCACTTACAATAATGGGTACCAGGAAACTTTGAAGATGAGTCTGTTTGAGGCATTTTATGGGAGGAGTTGTAATACTCCCATCAGTTGGAGTGATCCAATGAACGAGATGTTGATTGGATCAAAAATGTTGGCATAATGGAACAATAAATGTAGCTAATCAAGAATAACCTTAAGGAAACACAAGGTAGACAAAAGAGTTACGCAAATCAAAACAGGTTGTTTAAGGAGTTTCAGGTTGGGGAACATATGTACTTGCACATCAAACCCAAGAAGAGCTCCTTGAGGATTGGATCATGAGCCAAGTTGGAACCTCATTTTTGTGGACCTTTCAAGATTTTTGAAATCATTTGACTAGTAGCCTATTGAATTGCACTGCCTCTGACAATGAAAGTCCATGATGTTTTCCATGTGTCATTGCTTAAGATGTATGTTAAAGATGATGATCATGTGATTGACTGGTCTGTATTATAGGTGGAACCAGAAGGAGAATTTTGGCCATAACCTTAGTACATTTTGCAAAGAAAGATGGTCATGCTACAAAACTGAGAAATCGAGCAAGTTAAAGAGAAATGAAAGCACTTTGGGCTCAATGAAGCTACATGGGAAATGGCGGATCAGATGCGGGCTATGTATCTGTCTTTATTTGCTAGTTGAGCAAATGTTTTTGGGATATGTTTTGGTGTGATGTTTGGTATATGGATATATGGATATGGATGTAAATGCTACCATGAGTTGTGTTATAAAGCTCCAATAAGCAGTATGGGTTTCATGTCGTTATGGTTTTCATGTGGTTATGTTTCTCATGTTGGTTTTCTTCTCGGCAGGATGATCATTGTAAATACTGCAATGAGCTAAGTTATAAATCTCCATGGGTAGTATGTTTTTCTTTTAAATAGTCTTGTTGGTTGTATGTGTCATTGAACACCGATGATGGTGTTCCCCCAAGGGGGAGGGTTCTATAACAACCCTGGTAAAAAATCCATGTAATAAAGTTAATAAAGGCAAAAATAATAACCATGGTCATGGAACGCATATTCCAAGCTAAATGTTGGGTAAAAACATAGTGATGGGGATCACTTGTGATTAATTAATGACTATGGAAATTGGCAAAGACAATGGAAAAGGCTTTGGAAAGGCAAAGTGGCATTAACTGATATTTTATTTATGAAAATAATGGAAATTATGAGAAAAGGGAGGTAAAAGGTCGCAAGTTGCACGCGAAGGCAAAGTGGCATTAATTGATATTTTATTTATGAAAATAATGGAAATTATGAGAAAAGGGAGGTAAAAGGTCGCAAGTTGCATGCGAGGAGGAAAATGAAGAAAAAATGGAAAATGAAGAAAATAGAGGCCTCATTAGTAAAAATGGTTTTGAGGATCAATTTGTAGCTTTTTGTCAGCTTAGTTTTGGAGCTATCATTTTATACTCTCTCTTTCTCTCATACTCTTGGACACATAGAGTTTTCTTGGAGCACTCTTGGAAGAGTGTGGCATACTTGGGATTTGGAGCAAGAAGGAAAATGCAAGAGGAAATCAGGATCAGTAGCTACAACAGGTTTTTCTTGCAGGTATTGAGTTGCATGTATGATTTCCTTGCTAGTTTTGACATGCATGACACATGTGTGTGGTTTCTTGGTTATGATATGTCATTGACATCGAGGATTGCCTACATTTATGGTGGATTTGCCTAACCTTTCCATTTCCTGGATAGCCATGGTGTTGTGGGTATCTTTCCTTTTGTTTTCTGGTTGGTTCTCATGTTCCTTATGGCAGTGGGTTTAGTTACTAGTTTCTAGAAGCCTTGGTTGGACAAAAACTCTTGAAGCTTTGTAATAACTTGGGTTGAGTTATTGGTTCTAGAAGCCTTGGTTGGAAAAACAATCTAGAAGCCCTTGGTTGGTTAAGTTACTAATACTAGGTTGGACAAACGCTCTGGAAGTCTGAAAACAACTGTGGGTTGAGTTACTAGTCTTGTAAGCCTTGGTTGAAACAAACACTTTAGAGTCGTGGACAACTTGGGTAGAAACCAATATAGTGATGGTTAGTGATGTTTGACTGTGAGGTGGAATCACTGGTTGAGGGTTGAGGTGGCTTGGCCTCTAGAAGCCCTGGTCTGGTTTGGTTTTGTTTTATTTGTTTAATGAGATCCTACATTTATGCTTGGAATATGGCATGTGAGTGATTTTCTGAAAGAAAGATTCAGTTCAACCAATCTATGGTTGGGTGGTACGTGGAAGTCCAAACCTGGTTGCATTTTGCATATTTTAATAAGATCTCATTTCCTCTTGTTTTTGATGGGTAAATATACTTGTTCATATTCGGTTTTTATGGTTTTTATATCTTTGTTATTTCTGTTGAATATATGGTGGTTAAGAGGATGTTTTATGACAGTCTTGATGTATGGCTCTCATCATGTTTTGATTAGCACACAAATGAACAATGAATATATGACCTAATATATGATAATGTAGCTATTGTGATAAGGAATCAATGCTTCCTTATGAATCTCAGATAAGTATGAGACCCCTATGTTTAGATCCATTGTTATGACCTATAGATTTCATATTTGTGACATGTTTGATGAAATTCTTATGATGGATATAGTAGAGATCAAATCAAGTACTTGTACCAATGATTGTATTAGTAGCCTTATTCCATTGTTATTTATCATTTTTGAAAATTTCATGAAGTTCTAGGCAGTGGCCTGAGCCCTGGACCTGAAAAAGTGGCACAGAATCCAAGGTCACTTGCTCAGAATTAGCTGAAAAAGTCCACAGTCGTTGGCATTCCTTGTTGTGGGAGCGACTGGAAGGCCTCAGTCACATGCATGGCCTGTCATGGGAGCGACTGAGGGTCTAGATTAGTGAAATGTCAAGTTGTCTAAGGGGTTGATCACCTTGAAGGGTTAGTTGGCTCCTGTAGGGGTTGGGCAATAGTAGGGGTTTTCCTAAGACTAGAGAGTGTTAGAGATTCCATGGTTTCATAAGTTATGACATTAATGGAAAAACCTAGATTAATTAATGTGTTATGAACAATTGTATTATTGATCTACAGATTAATTACCTTGTTATTAGGGTTAGAATATTTGGCTACAAGAACCCCCACATAATTAAGTATGATAGCGTCCTATAACATGAATAGTTTGGGGATACTTCCTTTTTCTACCAAGTCTTCTTAAACAAAGTTCATGTGTCACTTTCAAATAGATAGACACATCCTTGATGCTTTGTATCAATGATATTTTAACACACACATTCTTCAGTTCCCCCAAGATGTCAAACTCAAGTTGAGTAACAAGTTTCTCTTGGTTTAGTTTCTCTCGATAAGGTGGATTTTGGGGTTTAGGTCATGCATAATGATTTAAAGGTCTAGGAGATGGTTCTTGTTTTAGTTCTTCATTATGGACATCCTAATTCAACTCCTAAATATGAACATGAGGATAATGTTTGGTGGGTTTCTTCCTATATAAAAGATGAATATCTTGTAGTCTAGGGAAGAAATGAAATAGATAGGGTAGGTGGCAAGCCCAACACCATGTGATGGTTTGGCTACCCTCTCATTTTTGGGGTTAGGAATAGTTTGTGCAGGTAATTGTGGATGAGGAGGGGTTGATGTGGATGTCTGCATCTATGAAGGGGGTAGAAGCTACATAGGGGGTTGTGCAATAGCTTGTTGAGAGCTTCCACAAGTAGGGTTTCTCCACCCCTTGAAATGCGGGAAGAGGAACCATTTATTGCTCCATTTACTTGCATTTATTGCTTTTTTGTTTGCTTGAATAGTACAACACTAGAACTTAGAATCAAAATTGATTCAATAAAGATTTGATTCCTTCTTATCTGTAATTTTACGCTAAATATGTGCAATTTAATTTAAATGTTCATTTTGGTTGGCAAAAGATAATGATATTTCCATCTTTCTTTACAAATGGAGTTTTATATCATAATGCACATGTGCATCAATCATCAAGATTAAAGTTTCTAGTGAGTTATATTTCTTTTAGAGAAAATTATATTATTATATTTTTTGGTTAGGTAATGTGGGTCTTGAGATAACTGTGGCTTGACTAATTGCTACCCAAGGACATCTAAGGCATCAAAATCACATCTTGGGTGGGCCACACAAGCACATAGCATGGTTGTATTTTTGCCCAAAAATTTTCAAACTAGTGACCTTTTCACCACAAACTCACCATTTACTCCATGGAATTGTCTTTAGTGGACTTTTTAGACTTTAGGGTAAAAGACAACGGATTATTCTATCCCTGCAAAATTTTAAAATAAAATAAAATTTTAATTTTCTTAACCGTTATTTGAAGGAGTCCTGAAGCATAGGAATTGCGCGGATGGCCAAAAGTGGCGGGGACAAAAAAAAAATTGAAAATATTTTGTAGAGGCAGTGTTTCAATCATGTTTTTGATGGTGGAAATAGATTCAGCGCCACCAAAATATTAAAACACTTAAAATTTTGAAATTTAACAAATATAACTTGGATTTAAAAAATCATTGCCAGAGTTTCCATAACCTTCTGGGCAACTCCTCCGCCTCGTTAAACTACGCGTTATTTGAATAATCGATTACATTAGAAGAATGACTGCTTAAACCCACTTTCACGCCGACACTGTAGAAATTTCTGTTTTCCCACGCCGATTTTCAGTTTCGCCTTATTTCTCCCATGTAGTTAAATGCCCATTCCCATAACCATACATTTAACAGACTGAAAAAATAAATATTGCTGAAAACACAAATTCTGGAAATTTTTCAGAATGCTGGAAATTGCAGAATTAAAAATCAGCAATCAAAAACAGCCTTTAAAACACTGATATTTTTGGTCAACTTGACCCTGGAAAAACCCCCTACAACTCTTGGGGAAAACCAGTTTGAGAGCTCTTATTTATTTCTGAAAATTGCCTTTTTACAGTGAGAATTATTCAACAAAAAATCAGCAAGCAAATTTACAACTTATCTCCTTTCTCGTGCCTCACAGCAATCTGGAAATTACAGCAAACAGGACAACAATAAATGTTGTACGGCCTCCGTTTTGTGTGCAGAAAAATAAGCAAACTGCTCCTCGATTTTTGTGCAAAAATCTGCTTTCACTATGTGCTGAATCAGATGTACAAATCTGCTCAACTGCTGCCTTGGAATGTCTGCCAAGCTGCTGTCTCCTTCTCCTCCCAGCTCAGAAATTTCTCTTGCTCTCTTGCTCTCCTTCTCCCAATCTGCTCATGAAAGAATGAATGACCTTTTCCTCCTTTTCCTCCTTTAATATAACTCCAAGTGACTTTTGGGTGATCCAAGTGACTTTTGGGTGATCTCTAATTCCAATGGCTGAAATAGATTTAGATCAATGGCTGAGATTAAATGCTCATTTAAATCTCACTTTCTATTTTTTAATTCACCCCACTTTAATAAAGACCCACTTAGTCATTTATTTCCAAAGTCACTTTTCCTTTCTAATTTTTCATTTACTTTAAAATTAGACTTAGTAACTTTATCACTTAAAGTCACTTTTAAATTAGATTTAACTTTATAAAATTATAAAGTCACTTTAGGAGAAAAATTAAATTCTTTTGGACACTTTTCCCTAGGCCAAATGTCAAAGCCTAAGGGAACCACCTGTCCTCCGGTACCAAATTTCAACACTCCCTCTTACCGAGGAAGGTGTTCCTCACCACACCCATCTTGTCTCTGAAGTAGACATGCTTGCCCCGTGGTAAGGCTTTGGTAAGAATATCTGCAACCTGCTCATCAGTGGAAATATACTCAAGTTTCACAACTCCCTTCTGAACATAGTCTCTGATGAAATGATATCTGATCCCGATATGCTTTGACCTGTCATGAAATACTGGATTCTCCGTGAGTTTAATGCAACTCTGATTATCACAGTAAATCACTGAAGGTCTCAACGGCTGACCAAATAAGCCAAACAACATCTTGCGAAGCCAGATGGCCTCACAACTAGCTAGACTGGCTGCCATATACTCTGCTTCCGCTGAACTCAGTGCTATTGATTGCTGCTTCCGGCTGAACCATGACACTACTGTTGAACCCAACCCAAAACAACACCCTGAAGTTCTCTTCCTATCAGAAGCACAACCTGCCCAATCAGAATCAGTGTATCCTGCCAATCTCACTCCATCTCCCTACCTGTAGTCTAGACCATAATCCACTGTCCCCTGCAAGTACCGCAAAATGTGTTTTGCAGCCACCCAGTGAACCTTCCTAGGCTCACACATAAACTGACTCATCGTGTTGACTGCAAAACAGATATCTGGTCTAGTGTTGACCAAATACATCAAGGAACCAATCAGCTGCCTGTACAATGTGGGATCCACCAACTCGGAATCCAAAGCATGAAGCTTCTTCCAGTTGGTGATCATCGGTGTCGACATGGGTCTACAATCCTCCATGTGGAATCTGCTAAGGATGTCCACAATATACTTCCCCTGCCCCAGGAAGAAATGCCCCTCCTCCTGCCACACCTCCAAACCCAAAAAGTAATGCATCAGGCCGATGTCCTTCATCTCAAACTCCGCCGCAAGATCTCTCTTGCAGTGCTCTATGAGTCTCTCTGCACCTGTAATGATCAAGTCATCCACATACAACACCAGAATGAGAGGCTCCTCACCAATCACAATGAAGTAAAGGTTCGGATCTGCCTCACTCTTTGTGAAACCCATCCCCTGCAAGTATGTATCTATCCTGGAGTACCAAGCTCTGGGAACTTGCTTCAGGCCATAAAGAGCCTTCTTCAGTCTGCACACATGGGACTCCTTCCCATGCACCTCAAAGCCCTGTGGCTGCTCAATGTACACCTCCTCCTGTATGAAGCTATTGAGAAATCCGGTCTTCACATCCATCTAGTGGATCTTCCAACTCATCTCTACTGCTATCGATATAATGGAGCGGATCGAAGTATATCGAGCCACGGGAGCGAAGGTCTCCTCATAATCAACTCCCTCTACCTGGCAGAACCCTCTAGCCACAAACCTCACTTTGAATTTCTCAATGCTACCATCTGCAGCATGCTTTACCTTGTAAATCCATCTGGAAGTAACCACGGATTTGCCCTCAGGCCTCGGCACCACCTCCCAAACATCATTCTTCATGATAGAAAAGTACTCCTCCTGCATGGCCTCTCTCCATACCTGCTGGCTAGCTGCCTCCTCATAGCTAGAAGGCTCAGAGTCAAGGATGCTAGTAACCATCGCCATATAGCTACAAAACCTCTCAGGTGGTCTACTCTCTCTAACTGGCCTCTTCGGCTCAGCAACAGATGTGGCATCTCTCAAGGTGTCCTGAAGCCACTTGGGCTTCCTCTTCCCTGAGCGCACTTCTCCCGCTAGAGAATGAAACTCCTCCTCCTCATCATCATCAGTAGCCTGAACTCCTGACTATCTGTCTGTTGTCCTCCTGCCTGCACCTGAACCTGCAGAAGCTGAGGTACCGTGTGAACTGTCAATCAGTGGACTCCCTAGTGAACTACTCTGTGAACTGCTCTGCATGCTACCCGGAGCACCACCCCTCTGGCTCGGCGAGCCACTGCTCACTGATGGACCTGACATCCTCATAGATGTACCTCCAGATCCTCCTGATCCCTGCCCACTGGATCCCTGTGACTGACTCAACTGCTGCTGAGGGTCTAGCTGATCCAGATACTCTAACTGCCGTGACCTCCTAAAGGTCCTGTCCTCCTCGAACTTCACATCTCGTTTGACAACAACTCTCCTCTGTGCAGGAATGTAAATCCGAAAGGCCTTTGAGGTCTCACTGTAGCCCACAAAGATACCCTTCTCTGCGGTGGGCTCTAGTTTGGTCCTCTTCTCCTTGGGTATATAGGAGTATGTAATGCATCCAAAGATATGAAGATGACCAAGATCAGGCTTCTTCCCAGAGAAAGCCTCCTCCGGAGTCATGTGCCCCAAGGCACGATGCAGACTCTTGTTTTGCAAGTAAACAGCTGTGTTGCAGGCCTTTGCCCACAAGAACAATGGCAACCCCTGATCATGTAACATGGATTTGGCAGCCCCTATGATGGATCTGTTCTTCCTCTCCGCAACCCCGTTCAGCTGGGGGTTGTAAGGAACAGTGAACTCCCTCCTAATGCCTGCCTCCGCACAATAGTCAACAAACTCTCAAAGGGTGTACTCTCCTCCATTGTCCGTCCTCAAGGACTTGATCTTTCGACCTGTCTGAGTCTCCACAAGAGCTCTGAACTCCTGAAACCGCTTGAAGACCTCACTCTTGGTCTTCAAAAAATAAATCCAGGTCCTCCTGGAGTGATCATCAATGAATAACACATAGTACTCATATCCACTCAAGGAAACATGAGACATCCGACCGCTCACATCGGAATGAATCAAATCAAGTATCCCCGTCGCTCTGCTGTCACTGCTGGGAAAAGGGGATTTGGCAAACTTGCCCATCGCACAACCTCTGCAAGTATCAAAGTGATCAGTACTGAAATCTGGCACACCTGTAGTGATCTCCCGCAATGTCCTCAAGGCTCCATGATACATATGTCTCATCCTGCGGTGCCAAATCTCACACAGCTCAGAACTGCTACCTCTGCTCTCGGTACTACTGCTTGATGCCAAAAGGGGTTGGAATGCAAACTTGTACACCTTTGCATGGCGTACACCTATCACTCTAGCTGAAATAGCTGGAGTGCCCCTGGGATACATCAACACCTGTCCTCCCCTGAACAGTACCTCATATCCTCTGTCCTCCAAAGCTGAGACGGATATGAGGTTCTTCCTCATCCCTGGCACATAAATAACCTCTGACACCTTCAAGGGAGGTTTGGACTCCCTCTGAAATGTCACTGTCCCCACCCCGACTGCTCTAACAACTCTGTCATCACCGAGTACTACCTCAATATCAGTGCCACTCTCTGAAAGCTCTGAGAAGTACTCACGGACTCCTGTCATATGACGTGAAGCCCCACTGTCCACATACCAGATACCTGAAGATGCTCCGCTAATCGAGGGAAAAGCATGCTCCCTCTGAACCTGTGTGGCAGGTGATCCTGCACTAGAGGACTCACACGTAGTGAACGCAAACTCTCGATCAAAACGACGAGCAAAGTCCTCAATCTCTGCTGAAGCTGCCACGTCCTGGTTCTTCCCCTTCTTCTTCTTCTTCTCCGGACACACAACTGCATAGTGTCCCATCTTTTGACAATTCCAACACTTCACCTTGGAATATTCCTTCTGTGTGTTCCCCTGTTTACCTTTACCTTTTCCTTTGCCCCCACCACTGCTTGTGGAAGCCTGCTTCTTCCCTTTGCCTTTCTTGCCTCCTGCCATCAGTGCTACATCCTCATCCTGCTCAACTGGCTTGGCTGCCCCAAGCTGTCCTTTCCTGATCTCTGTCTGAATGCAATCATCCCAAAACCTCTCCCATGTGGGAAGGGTCTCACGTGCACAAACCCCATCAGCAAAGTTCAACCATGAATGGGGGAGGCCATTCACTGCAATACGCACCAACTCAGTGGATGGAATGGCCTCTCCAATCGCTGCCAACTCATCTCTCACATTGGTAATCTTTGTGAGATATCCAGCTGCACTATCATTACCCATCTTAATGTTCTTCAGCTTCTCCTTCAGGACCATCTTCCTGTTCTCATTGGTACTCTGGTAGAGATTGGTCAATGTTGTCCACATCTCATGGGCATTCTCTTTCCTCTCACATGAGGAATACAATGGTCTTTGATTCCGTCTAAAATCAGCCTCTTACCCTTATTGTTCTTCTTTTTATACTCAGCCAACTGAGTAACATCAGTGGGCACAACAACAGGGTTCTGTGCGGTATGCACCATGATATCCCAGACTTCTGCCTCCTCAAAGATACTCTACATTCTCTCCTTCCAAACGCTGTAATTTATATGCCCATCCAGCCTATCCTCCACCCTCAATCCCAATGACATCCTGTTATCCTAAAACTGAAAAATAGCACTACTGTAGTAAAGATAAAACTGCTGTTTATGAAAAAATCAGCTTGCTGGAATTTTCTGAGTGAAAAATCAGCAACTGTAATTTTTCCTTTTGCTGTCCCAAACTGCCCTTCAGCACTCAAGCTCCGATACCATGTAGAAATTTCTGTTTTCCCACCCCGGTTTTTAGTTTCTCCTTATTTCTCCCATGTAGTTAAATGCCCATTCCCATAACCATACATTTAACAGACTGAAAAAATAAATATTGCTGAAAACACAAATTCTGGAAATTTTTCAGAATGCTGGAAATTGCAGAATTAAAAATCAGCAATCAAAAACAGCCATTAAAACACATTAAAACACTGATATTTTTGGTCAACTTGACCCTGGAAAAACCCCCTACAACTCTTGGGGAAAACCAGTTTGAGAGCTCTTCTTTATTTCTGAAAATTTCCTTTTTACAGTGAGAATTATTCAGCAAAAAATCAGCAAGCAAATTTACAACTTATCTCCTTTCCTGTGCCTCACAGCAATCTGGAAATTACAGCAAACAGGACAGCAATAAATGCTGTACGGCCTCCGTTTTGTGTGCAGAAAAACCAGCAAACTGCTCCTCGATTTTTGTGCAAAAATCTGCCTTTCACTATGTGCTGAATCAGCTGTACAAATCTGCTCAACTGTTGCCTTGGAATGTGTGCCAAGCTGCTGTCTCCTTCTCCTCCCTGCTCAGAAATTTCTCTTGCTCTCTTGCTCTCCTTCTCCCAATCTGCTCATGAAAGAATGAATGACCTTTTCCTCCTTTTCCTCCTTTAATATAACTCCAAGTGACTTTTGGGTGATCTCTAAATCCAATGGCTGAAATAGATTTAGATCAATGGCTGAGATTAAATGCTCATTTAAATCTCACTTTCTATTTTTTAATTCACCCCACTTTAATAAAGACCCACTTAGTCATTTATTTCCAAAGTCACTTTTCCTTTCTAATTTTTCATTTACTTTAAAATTAGACTTAGTAACTTTATCACTTAAAGTCACTTTTAAATTAGATTTAACTTTATAAAATTATAAAGTCACTTTAGGAGAAAAATTAAATTCTTTTGGACACTTTTCCCTAGGCCAAAGATCAAAGCCTAAGGGAACCACCTGTCCTCCAGTACCAAATTTCAACAGACACCGCATATTTTTCAGTTGACGACTATTCACAATACAGTGGCAGCCACGTCCTTTGAAATGATTGACTCCATTCATGATTGCAACAATACAGTGGAAGCTGTACTCCAAGTTGACGTTGGAAGATGGTCACCGATCCATTATATCACTTCCACTAACTCTCTTCTTTCCCTTTCTATAAATACTGCAAACAGATATACTAATGTGTGCCCACAGAGGAGGGTTAATTGATCAGAGGCGATCGCTGTAGTGGGTGCCATTATGAATCCTTTAAGAAAAGCCCCCTTGCATTCTGTTGCACCTTTAATCCTCAACCTCACTTTACTGCTTTTCATGAATGGCAACGTTGAATGCAGTATTGCATCGAGCGCCACTGAAGAACCGTCGAAGGAGCTGACGATCTATGTTGTTGCAACGTGGAAAAGTATTGGAATGGCTCTGCATTTGACCGCAATGTGAATGTGTTGCTCGACAGACTCACTCGAAATGCAGTGTTGACGGGTTTTAACGTATCTACCTACGGCCGCGGCAGCAGCCTAGTGTTTGGGCGCCTCCATTGCAGAGGGGATTTGTCTCCGAGAGAATGCCGTGTCTGCTCTCTCGGTGCCCTCACTTCTATTCGCCGAGGCTGCCCAGACGCTTTAGGCGCCCGGGTGCAACTGGAGCATTGCTTTCTCTGTTACGAAAATTATGATTTCATTTCCAAAATTGGACACCAACTTGTGGTACGGTCTCGTCAATGACAATCACATACCTGGTCCTCGATTCCGCATCGCTGTGATTCACAATTCAGTGGCAGCCACGTCCTCCGAAACTGCCACAATTTAGTGGAAGCTACAATCCAAATTGACTTTGGAAAAGTCATCAGGAGCACTGTAAGTAGCTGGAGGACGATTAATTAACATAGGGGCATTCGCTGCGCTGCCAGTATGCATCAAGTTCCCCGCTCAAGAAAAGTACCTTTCAATTGTGGGGCACTTTTAATTCTCGACCTCACCTTCATGCTTTTCTGTTCTGATTGCTCCCTTTTGGAAGAAATGAACCATGTATGTAGATCAGGAGGTTTCATCGATCTTTAGTGAAACGGTAGTATCTACGAATCATCCGCTGTGTTTGAATAACAACAGTTATGGTGAACTGTTATGATTTTTTTTTGGTTAATAGTAAATCGGTAACTGGTTAGGTATCCAGTAACTGCAGTTTTTAATATTATTTTTTGAAATTTGTTTTGTGGACTTTTGACTTTAATTTCTCTAAAATCTCCCAAAAATTTATTGAAATCACAAGTTTGATGGGTAATGCACAATAAAAGTGCTCTAGGGTAAGATTTTTCAATGCGCTGAATAATTATAATTTGTTTTAAATGTGGTACAAATTATATTATAGTTCACAAGCTACGTGCCACATGGTCCTAGCCACATGGTCCTTGCAAGTAAAACCACATGAGCTATCCCAAAAATTTCAAACCGTTTATATATAACGCATAGGAAATCTAATTCATGTCTAGCAGGACTCTTTTACAATGCTCTGTGTCAGAAACTTAAATTTAATCATACTATCATCTATTCTCACTATTGCATGTCACTTGTATCTGAAAGGCTATCTGTTGTTTTAAATGTGGTACAAATTATATTACAGTTCACAAGCTACCTGCCACATGGTCCTGGCCCCATATATATATATATATATATATATATATATATATATATATATATATAATGGTGGGTATTTGGTCAACTCATCCTAGCTTCCCTTATCTTAAAACATAAGCTGTATTGTAACAGAGCTTCTAGGCAATTAGGAATAGGCCTAAACATCGATTGAAGTGCAAAAGCACCCTATTTTAACTTCAGAGTCCATCTGCTCCTGCCTAGTCAAATTCTTGCGAAAGCACCCTATTTTAACTGCAGAGTCCATCTGCTCCTGCCTAGGAAAATTCCTGCAACTGGCTCTTAGGATTGCCAAAGCACCGTTCCTCCTCTCTTCCAAGGTTGCAATTGCCTTAATATATGTTTTTTCATAACTTTGCCTGACCCAAAATTGCTAAAAGAGAATAAATAACTGCTCATCCTGGATAGAACATCTCTCTTGTTTTGATTCCTCTTTTATGTCAATCTTGTCCATTTACTGATCAGGAAAACACATTCTATAAATTATATTCTATAAAAACTAAGTCATGAGTTGAAAGGATCATGAATCAGTGGCTATAACCTAGAAAACATAAACTGATTTCTGCGTTTCTTGACAGTCAAAACAAATGCTGCTGCATTAAGGATGACGTGATTTTCTAGATATGCATAATAGCATATCACTAAATAAGGAAAACGTGTAGTTCAGTAATTACAAATAAATTCTACAAAGGTCTAAATTGATAGTTAAAATGAAAGTGGAATGACTCCTTTAGCACAAAACCATGATACATGGAATTCCAGTTTTTATTCCAGCAGGCTACGATGCAGTTTTCCTGAAATAAACGATAAGCAAATTTTATCTATATGGTGTGAAGAGTAAATATTCTATTGTATGTTTTATTCAATTTATGTTTGTGAGCAGCAATTTCCAAGTACTGTTAATTCTTTGTGTGTATACTTCCCATGGGGTTGAGCGTTGCAATATTTCTGCAATGATGCTAAAAGAGAATAAATAACTGCTCATCCTAGATAGAAAATCTCTCTTGTTTTGATTCCTCTTTTATGTCAATCTTGTCCATTTACTGATCAGGAAAACACATTCTATAAATTATATTCTATAAAAATTAAGTCATGAGTTGAAAGGATCATGAATCAGTGGTTATAACCTAGAAAACATAAACTGATTTCTGTGTTTCTTGACAGTCAAAACAAAATGCTGCTGCATTAAGGATGACGTGATTTTCCAGATATGCATAATAGCATATCACTAAATAAGGAAAACGTGTAGTTCAGTAACTACAAATAAATTCTACAAAGGTGTGAATTGATAGTTAAAATGAAAGTGGAATGACTCCTTTAGAGTGTTAAGGCAGGGGATCTAATATACATACAACCCCTAACGGAAATGGGAAGTACCACTACAACCCTCAAGAATTTTTTTTCTTGTCCCATTTTATACCTATTTAATACCTATTGAGACTGGAAAAACTACTACTAAGACAACAAATAATGCATAGAAAAGAAGGAAGTACAAGTTGAAATGCCCTTGTTTTCAATAGCAGTCACTTTAACTGAAACAACCACAGGATGGTCTGTGTCAACAAGTAGTGGGAGAACACCTACAGATTAGAGTGTTAAGGCAGGGGATCTAATATACATAGTGCATATAAAAGAAGGAACTGTTTGGTCTGGCTCAGATAATTATGAGTTTCTAAACAATTCACACTCCAGAATACATAGAGCTCCAAAATTAGTGCTCAATTCAGCGTATATAGGAGGGACCATCATAAAGTGGACATTCTCTAACAAGGTGGGGACTCTACTGAGCATTCATGTGTAATATCCATCTGATGCTGGGAAAACTTTTCCAAAAAAGGCACTCTTGGAAACCTGGAAACTATTCAGAATGAAAACATAGTACAAATTCATGCAGCTTTCTGGCCCACAGGCATACAATCTAGGGCCAATCAAGACTTTTAATAGCTTGGATAAATGAAAAGCAAGATTCCTGAGCTATATAATAATAAATGCAGAATACAATTATGTTGCTGCCCTTTTAGAAAATGTCATATCAGTAATGCATAATACAATTATGTTGCTGCCCTTTTAGAAAATGTCATATTAGTCGTCATTAAAGTGGGGCTATGCTCCTGAGGGTCAGAGACAAAAAGCTTGTGTGAGCTTGAAATGTCCCCCATTTTGTTGAACTGGAAATACATATCTTGACTTTCTTCACTGTCCATGTTTTAACATGATTTGAGGAAGTACGCACTTTGAATCAACCCCTAACGGAATGAGGACACTTCCTTAGCTTTGGGTTGGACATTTCTTTACCTGTGGGTAGCCCCGTGACACGTAAAGACTTCTCAGTCTAACCCTTCATTGCATTGACTGAAGGGTAGCCTATGTTTGTAAGGGGAGCTGAAACCCCATTAAGTGTGAAAGGCCACGTCCCCAAATTTTCCCAACTGGTACTGATAACTCCCAACCTTTTTAGAGAAAGTAAAGCATCAATTCTTTTCGTTGGGGAAAGAAGCTACCCAATTTTCTTTTTGTTGGGGACATAAACTACCCAATTTTTTCCCTTGCATGGGAGTGGGGATGTGTTGCATGAAGCAGACCTCTGCATACTTCAGCAAAGGTGAAAAAAATCCAGAGCTTATCAGTCTCTAACTTCAGCTTATGGTCTGCTTCAGGCCAACTGTAACAGGTCTTGGCTGGGTGATAGCTACAAAGGTAGTGGACCTCCCAAGTGGCAATCAACAATATATTCTTTCATTCCAAGCAACTCCCAACACAGGCTGCGCATCAAAAACTCATTAGCAGACCTCTGCAAACTTCAGCAAAGGTGAAAAAAATCCAGAGCTTATCAGCGTAGATAGGAGGGACCATCATAAAGTGGACATTCTCTAACAAGGTGGGGACTCTACTGAGCATTCATGTGTAATATCCATCTGATGCTAGGAAAACTTTTCCAAAAAAGGCACTCTTGGAAACCTGGGAACTATTCAGAATGAAAAAATAGTACAAAATCATACAGCTTTCTGGCCCACAGGCATACAATCTAGGGGCAATCAAGACTCTTAATAGCTTGGATAAATGAAAAGTAAGATTCCTGAGCTATATAATAATAAATGCAGAATACAATTATGTTGTTGCCCTTTTAGAAACTGTCATATCAGTCATCATTAAAGTGGGGCTATGCTCTTGAGGGTTAGAGACACAAAGCTTGTGTGAGCTTGAAATCTCCCCCATTTTGTTGAACTGGAAATACATATCTTGACTTTCTTCATTGTCCATGTTTTAACATGATTTGACCACAAGATGCTCTGTGTCAACAAGCAGTGAGACAACACCTACAGATTAGAGTGTTAAGGTAGGGGATCTAATATACATAGTGCATATAAAAGAAGAAACTGTTTGGTCTGGCTCAGATTATTGCTGAAACCGATTTCATGACCCAAAAAGTATCTAAACAATTATGAGTTTTTAAACAATTCACACTCAGTGGAAATGACAAAAAGGGTTTCTGTAACGAAAGTATACTTAGTGGAAGTATAAAATGGATAAAACTTGCAGGAAATAGATGTTACAAGTGGCTTAAGAGCAAAATATCCAGAGGAACCTCTCACATGAGATAATAATAATGCATACCCGAAAAATCTTGTAGGGCTTTCTCCTAACGCGTAGAATCAATCTTCCATACACCTGCGGGTTTTCACAAACAACAAAGATAAGGTAAAATTTAAGATAACAGTGACCCAAATATATATAAAACCTCATAACTACCACCATAATATGCAGAGGGCGAGGGCAAAACGATCTGCAGGAAAAACGGCCTACACGACCCTCATGCAGCGAAGAAAGTCGCCTCGTCCTCTGCGGCCCTCGTCAAAACCCTTCTCCCTCTGCAGCTCTGCCGCCCTCCTCTGCAGCAACTTCGCTATGCCATCCTCAACACCCCTGCCCTCCTCTGCATCAAACGCGGATATCCGCGGGTAGGATGGGTTTAGTGAGGTCGTTAGGGTAAAGTTAAACCGATTTATTAACTAAAACCGATTTATGAACAAAACCGATTTATTAACGTATTAGTTACTAGCAATTGTCCCAAAAGGTACAAAGAGAGGCCGATAGGATTATTAAATTGGAATTGTTGAATTTTTCTAGAAGAGATGTTGGTTCAAGTATCTTTCTGGTTGTACTCTTTGATCCTTTGTTAATATGGAATCAATAGAATTTTCATCAGAGTAGACTACTTTGATCCAAAACACCCAAAAGAACATAATAAACCCTGAACACGTCAAATATAAATGAGGAGCACAATTCCTAAGAAGAATAATGATAAGCTGTACTATGACTCCTCAGATACTAGGAGAATAACTCCTGATACCCAAAAGATTGCAATATCAAATGATCATAGACAATTGTGCATGTCAATGATCATAATAATATCATATATACTAATTCTCAGCCATTACATTACACCAAATATATACTAATTCTCAGCCATTACTAGTGTAGTTCTAGTTCCAGGACTCCTTAAATTCACTGGAGGGCCATAACAATTACCTCCCTTCTAGGAATGCTTCATTCCGAAAGCATAAGATCCAAATTACTCAAAAAAGTATGACAAGGATTGACAGACAAATATAGATGGAGAGTACAGCTCCCAAGAATAATAATAATGATAACTTACAGAACAATTTCTAAGATACTAAGAGAATATAACCCCTAATAAGTTATAACCCAAAATATCATAATTTTATTAGATAGTATAGAACAGTAAATATGAATTGACTATAATAATCTCCTATATATACTAATTCTCAGCCATTACTCACATAGACCAAATTCCCAAGGATATCTACCCTTTGCTTATACAAGTGACCCTTATATTTGCTAGAAGACCATAACATAGACCCGGCTTAATATATTCCAGTGGTTTAATGATTAACATAAACATTGAGTTTACAAATAATGACAGCCACGAAATACTAAATGTTTTATCAAACATGCAGGAGAGGTATTTCTGCTGCCAAATCAAAACATAATTGGAGGTGACAATGCCAAACAGATAGCAATAAATGGTTTGAAAACTCAGTACAGTTGAATGGAAATGGCATCAAACAGCAAGCATTCAAAATATTTCCCAGAATTCTTATTGCAAGGTCAAACAGAACACATTCAAGCGTGAACCCCTTACAACTACAGTAACTAATTTGGATAATAACAATTAACCTACCAATAAGAAATGTCAAAAACAGTTAGGTTGCCTACAAACAGTTAACTAGGCAAATAAGAATCGTTCAAGATCCACAACAGAACTAAAACGAAAATGGCGAAGCCCCTGCTGAACAAGGGCAATTACAAGCAAGTCCTTAATAAAGCTGAAACCACAAGTAAATTGCAGGGCTCTGGAATTGTTAAAAGATTCTCCAAGGAATTAGAACAACCATTGTACCTATTTATCTTTTTGTAAGTCTATAATGCCTATATTTATTTCGTAAAGGGGACATCCTTGGACACAGAGTCCCAATCTTGAAGGATATCCTCAACATCCTGGACATGGGGAATAATGTCGTCTGCAATTGATAGGGTGACAATCGTCAAAGCCTCTCTTAAATTGTGGTATGTATGAATTGTCTTCATCCTTTATTCCCTAACAGCATAATTCTTCCCATGTAATTTATGGCAGTCAGAAAGCATTCCTCCTTGTGTAAGTCTTGCCATAACTGCTCCTTCCTAGACGCATATCAGTTTTAATAAACTCTCAACCCTGTGTGTCGGTTTCAACTCTTTGGAGAAAAGCAAGGACAGAGAATCTAGTCCTGACTTCAAACACCAAAACCCAGTTTTTGTTGGTTGTACTGTGAGAGCATTTAATGAACTGTTTCACCCTGTCAACCAGAGGTTTCAATGTGTGACCAGCAAAGCAAACAACACTTTCCGTTTAATAAATTTACTCTCTTATCATACCAACAATCTTCCAATGCTACAAACAGCAATGATTTTCTCCAATCAGCAGCATGAAAATAACATATACGATACCTTCATATTTTTCCTCTTTGTTTTCTTGATGATAAAGTTTTAAGAATACCGTGAATCTGAAGATACGACCTGCTGCCTCCAGATAGCAGTAAACATGAATAGCATCCAAGGACAGGAGCAACAACGAACTCTACCATCAACTTTTTCCTCTTTGTTTTTTTGATGATCAAGTTTTAAGAATACTTGGAATCTGAAGAGACAACCTGTTGCCTTCAGATAACAGCGAACATCAATAGTAGTCATTGGATAGGAGCAACAATGAACTTGTGTAATCAGCATCTGGTCACAAAAGCCTCCAGAAAACAAACCAAAATGATGATTTTTTCAGCAGAAATGTATTCTTATTACCATTAACTACTTCTTCATGATGGCAGCAACATCATCTTCTGGAGTGGTCTCTTCAATGTTTCATATTCTAAAGCAAAAATGGTTCCCTAGTTATTTTAACTTTTCATAAAAATGCAGCAAATTTAGCAGAAGTGGCAGATTCAATAGCAGTGGTAAGGAACCTCAAATCCGGAGAAATGCTTTGTGTGACATCATCAAATTCTACACCTGGAAGGCCTTTTCTTCAAAATTTTGCAATGAACAACCACAAAATCAGCAGCCACACCAATTGGAAAACCACACAAGTATCCAACAGATGCAAAATAGTTGTAGTAAACACAATTTATCCAGCACATAAAAAATGCAATGTCACCTCAGCATTCTTAAAGCATCATTTCATCTGTTGCAGTGTTTATGTGGCAAATGCATACAACATCCATACATTATACTATTAATCTATTCATTTGTGCAACTTACAAAATGACAGTACGATTTCCAAGCATCATAATGGCAATAAAAATACAAACAACTGCAATAATTTAATGGAAAAGCAATGTTAGTGTCTGCAATAAATTAAGCCATGCAATTCTTCTTAACTCAAACATATCATTACTGATGCTGCTGCGCCAATCTTCAATATGCTAGCTCCAATAAATGCCACTGATAGGCTGACAAAAGGTCTGCACATCATGACAATCAACTGCAGAAGATTTTTGTTGGAAATGATATGTCTACCATTGTGTAGCTGTGATACCACATTGATTTTGAGCATGAAGGTTTTCACAGTGAGTAATAAATGTACTGTGATTTTCTGAAATGTGTTTTAACAATTAGCCTTCCATTTCTTCATCTTCGTGCTCATCATCCTCGAGTGTAAGATCACCAAGAAGCTCATCCAAAGGTACAGAAGGAACATCTTCACCATCTGTCATAGACGCTGTATCCGCTCGCTGATAATTTTCATTTTTGTACAATGCAATCTTGGATCGCATCTCCTGGTCTTCCTCCAGTTCATCCAAAAACTTTTCATAGTCCTCCCATTCCTTCGCATCCTCCATTCTGCCTCTGGAAGATGGTTCAACCTCCATGGGCAATGTCTTAAGCTTCCAAGGCCTAGGCTTGCCCCGCTTCTTCTGGCGCTTCTCTTCATAACTTTTCTTCACCAAAACCACATCTGGAAGATTAAGTCCTTTGTATTTATCTAAATCCACATCATTAGTATTTGCACCATAGAAATCAAAACCAAGAGCATAGTCACCAGGACTCAAAAGATGGCCCAGATGAGTTTTCACTGTAAAAATAGTGTCATTCTTTCCAAAGTCTGAAACACGGGCTACCTTTGCCTCTGCCAATGAATACTTGATACCACCCACAGTAGTCAAACCCATCTCAACTTCAATATCCAATACAATATATTCAGCCAACTGCCGGTTTGAAAGGAGAGGCTTAAAAGGAACCCTCCAATACTGATTCGTGTCCATAAAAGCATGCCTCGAAGTAAATGGGTCAAGCAGCATAATATGGGTACTCACTTTTGTGCACAGAACAAGGGGACCTAAGTTACCCAAGTTTGCCGCAACCTTTGGAGGGAGGCAAATCAAATCCTCCTTGCAAATAGGGTAGATCTGAACAGAGAAAGTGTACTTATAATTGTATGTATTGCTCTTTGAATCCTGAGACACAAGCTGTTTGTCATTGCGATTCAAAATAGGCACCACATTGCCCAAAAAGCTCACAAACCTAACTGCATGACTTCTATTAGCAAAGAAAAAATCAACACCCTCGTGCACTTGTTTAACATTGACTGCCTGAGCAGCTGCACCGTGCTTGAGAATCAACTGTTCCAGATAGAAGAACATTCTCCTGTGGCTAACATGCTGCCTGACTTGCACAACAGCCACGTACTAATCTGGGTTGGACTGAACCCTTGTACAGTGTTCACACATATGATCTTGCTGAACATATTCAACAACGTAAGCCTGTTCCAATATAGCCCCATTGAGCACTTCCTTCTGTATTCACAACTTGACCTTGATTCTCTTAGAATGGGGTTCGGTCCATATGAATTCAACATGTACAAGCCTAACCTTGTTCAAATTCTTGAGCCTCTTAATGCAAAATGTTAAGAGTTCCTTGGATTCTAATTGGGCTTTTATCCATGTTTTGGGGGGCTGTAAATACGAATTACATTCAGGGCAATGAAGGACTGTTACGTGTTTTTGTAGACCTTCTGTGATATCCACTTGGGTTCGTATACAATTAACACACATGTTTGCTGCGTTGGGTGGCATGGAAATACCGCACATACAGCACAGTACTCGACCCGCGGTCTGCTGTACTGTAAACATATCGGCCATTGGACCCTCGGCCATTTCTACACCGTTTTAGACCGCGAAATGAAGGAATCTGCATCACGTTTTAGCACAGGAAATGTAAAACAAATAAGACAGAGAACAGACTTACTCCAAACACTTAAGCGATATAAGCAACACAAGATTTCAAGTATTTAAAGATAAAATGCATTAGATGTTTTTCATAAAATAAAACCCTAAAACCTACCGCTGTAGACTGTAAAGGCCGAGAAGAATTAACCGCTAAATTGTTCTACCATGATCAATTTAGAGCCTGAAATACAAAAATTTAAAAAGGCTTTTTGTAGATCCAAAAAATGTGGGTAAAGGGTTAGTTAATGCCAACCTGGCGGATAACAGACAGGTCGAATTCCACCCTGAGAACTTGAAATGCCCTGCAAACAGCGGTGGAAGGCTCTGATAAAACCTTTGAACCAAAAATGGCCACGACAGATGGGTAAATGATTTATTTTGCAGAGCAAAGAAAACTCAGCGAGAATGGAGCAAACCCTGCATCAACAATACAAGGCTGTACTGATCAGGTATCGCTCCAGATAATAAGGTCGTTTGATTGGGAGATGATTGGTTCGTCGCTACATTCCATGATATGATATGACTCGAGGATTCGAATGAAGAAGTGGACAGCAGAGCAACAACCTCCATCATACCCTCATTCAGCTGTGCATCATCTTCATCAATAATTCATTAACAAAACACATAAGAAGAATAAGCAAACGAAGAATGGCCATCATCATAGGATCACAGTAGCAGTAGAGCTTAGAAGAAGAAGAAGAAGTTAAAGCACCTCTGCCGATTCAGAAAAGAAGAATAAAGAGGCGGTCGCGGGTTCGATTCCTCGCAGCATAAAATCAAAGAAGAAGAAGGCCGCCCCCTCCCTTCTCCTCGCGCTTTGCTTTTTTGCAATGGCTTGCCTGCAAACAATTGGGTGGAGGCAGATTTAATCTGCGTTTAGGTCATGCGGGCAGTTGCGAAAACAACTCTTGAGTTGAAATAAAAGAGAAAAGGATCGCGAGGGCTGCCGACTGCTGCCAAGGGCCTGTAAACAAACAGACCTCCGGATCAAAATAAAGCTAACATGGCTATTTCTCGTGATGCAAAAGAAAAAATGACCTGCTTTAATTTACCACAATTCTTCACCTCCAACCGCATCAAAGCTTTCTACAGATCTATTAACATGTCAGCCCAATACAACAATTACAACAGAAAATCATTCCATTCAAAGGAACACAGTGGTAACTATACCCTCTATCTTCTGAATACTGGAGTAGGGTTCATTAGAAATTAATATTTACCCAAAGATGTAGATATCAATATTTCCCCCAAAGATGTGAATTGTACGAATTCAAGGTTTCTGCAACAAAACCAGAAATACTCCAAAAACAATACAGTTAGCCATGCAGCCCAACTTTATCCATGGCCACCGTAAATGGGTAAATGATTTATTTTGCAGAGCAAAGAAAACTCAGCGAGAATGGAGCAAACCCTGCATCAACAATACAAGGCCGTACTGATCAGGTATCGCTCCAGATAATAAGGTCGTTTGATTGGGAGATGATTGGTTCGTCGCTTGTGTGCAGAATGGCGAGAGTGTGAACAACAATCTCTAACAAGATTAAAACCATGTATACGATGTATATGCTCGGCTCTTCCCCGCTAGAATAAGGCTCCTGTCGACTACTCGAATGCACCGAATTAGGCTTCTGTGTTAGGGGTTATACAAGAGCACTATAAGGTTGTGCATGTTTGACGATCTCTGCAGTTGAAGTGCTTGGCTTTTGAGAGAGAAGGGCAGTTTACGATCTCTGCATTGAGAGGAAGGCATCAAGTGGAAGACATCCATCGGTTGTTGGTGCCCATAACAAAAATGCCTACCATTCCGCCTGAAGGATGAAGACCATAACAGAAATGCCTACCATTTCGCTGAAGGAAGAAAACCATAAAAAAAATTCCTACCATTTTGTCTGAAGGATGAAGACCATGACGAGTAATTGAAGGATACCATGACGAATATCTTGAAAATGCGCACAGATGTCAGTGGAAAGCAGAAGGGTGGTGATTGTTCAAAGGAAGGCCTATTGGCCTAATTAATTAGATGGTTGATTTCTCTTCAATCATCTAACATTACATCTAACGGCTACGATTAAGACACAAAAGTGTTTGGGGGTTCATTTCAAAGGGAAACGCCTTACGGTGTAACAAGTGGACAAGTGGCGATAGATTCATTTTCATTTTGCATGCATTAAGCACCCAACTGTAAATGTGGCATCCTCTACACAATCTCATTCTGAAAATGCTCAATTAGTGTTGCAAATCTTAAGGAATTGAAGCCAACCTTAAGCACAAACAGAGGATAAAGTATTAGCAAACATTCTCTTGTCTTTGATATGTGCGAAATAAAGATTAACCGACCTCTTGTGTCGAGTACATGTTGATTGTCCCTGCAAAATTAACATACCTCTTGTGTACAGTACTTGCGGATTAAAGATTAACAGACCTCATGTGTCCAGTATCTACGGATTGGCAACAAAGAGGGTAATTGATAGAAATTTCATCAACATCTTAATATCAAGACGATACAAGAGAAGGGCAAAAGGAGGATTTCGTTGAAAAAGTGGCGTATTCTTCGAATACCCGCAACATCATCCTAATTATGATATTCAATGCTATTCAACTCTTGTAAGTACTTTAAATCTAATTAGTTGTTGTTGTTGTTGTTGTTTTTTTTTTTTTTTTTTAATCTTAAAGATGGCCAAAATTTTATAGAATCATTATAAATTTGATTATTTTTACTGATCTATCTCAAAATATTTTACCATTTGCATATTGGGGACTAGTAAGATTCGCCAAGATTTCTAAAATTTAAGATAATTTTCTCTCTGTTTGAGATTATGCTAGTTACTTACATGGTAATAGACATAAAAGAGGGGGAAAATTTATTAGGTCACTCTTAGGAACCTTATTGGACGTTACCAATAGCTTATGACCACCTTGCAATATCCCTACCCCAGATTGAGAAGCACTGAAAAATGTGAGATTACTTGGATATTGGCCTTAGTTCCAGGAGTTTGAAAATGGACAACTTATTTATGAACTTGGTAGGCATGAGAATGATATCTCTGTAACGCTTTATTCTGTGAACTTTTCTACAGGTACTTTACCTATATTCTATGTTAGGCTGTTAGGAAATAAGTTTCCCTTTAGTGCAGAAAGGGCTAGAGAAATACTACATGAAAAAAGGTTATCTTCCACTCCCTTCATCATTGTGATTGTTGTTCTTTTTGCTATAGGGGATAGGGCATTAGATAACTTGATAGTTATTGTTGTCTCTGTGTGCTTTGGTCTGTAATATGTTGGTAATTAATCATGAATCATATTCCTTATAACTTCATTAAGAAAATGAGAACCATTATTGATTAAAAGATCACGGAAACACCCAAAGTAATATAAAATAATTTAGTCTATAGGACTGGATGACTGAGGATGATAAAGTGAAAATCCCATCATTCAAGGGAGGTCTACGTGTTAGAAATTAATGGAGAATGGGTTACTTAGTTATGATTTGCTCTTTATTTGACATTCAGTTCCTATTAATTAGGAATCTGTTTTTTGCCTATGTATCTATTTAATTCCTGATGATTAATGAATAAGGGAAGCAAATGCATTTGCTGGAGGGAGCTCCTGGTGATCTGCACCTGTGAGCTCCCGTGTGTTTGTCTAAACTTCTGTCTTCTGCATTTCTTATCATGGTATCAAAGCTGGAGGAGTAAGCTGCTATTGCATGAGGTGAATCGCTGCCAGATTGCCGTTAAGGAGATCTCTGCGAATTTTGATTGAATCGCTGCTGGGAATGCGTTTGATAGCCAAGTTTGGTTAGCCAAGTGGGATAGGCATTTGATTGAAGGCGTCGAGAAGACTGGAGAACGCTGCCATAGAGGGTGAAGCTTTTGTTTGCTGCTCGTCTTGAATCTGTTGGACTTCATATTGAATCGGCGTGCATGTTCGGTTGCAACCTGCCAAAGGTTTGCGCAATCCTTTTTTGATCACTGCGAAATTGAATCGAGTTTCTAAGCCATGCCCGTTTGTTAAGAAGCCAGATCTTGGCATCGGTATTGTTGTTTAATGATTTGTGTGATCTACGGTTGATATGCTGCTGCGATTTCATTTGAGCTACACCGATCAATTGGGGCACAATTGAGCCAGAGGCCTGTGTGTTGTGTGGTTGCCTCTTTTGTAAAGAGACCGTAACAGCCCTTCAAGGAGATCAGAAGCATTTCTTTTGTAGATCGGCGTTTTCTTTTGAGACCTCTTCTGAAGTGAGACATCGGCGCACTGGAGGTTGACAGTCGAGACTGTTTCAACGTGGCAGATATAAATAATCTGTTTGGCATCTTCTGCATTGGCGGCGTGGAGTTGCCTTCAACTTAGTCGTGAAGGAGACTGGGATCACTAGGAGGACGGATTGTATAGGGATCACAGTGAGATTGCATCTGAAGGTGGAAAGAGCATGGATCAAGCACAGATTTTTCTGAGGTATCAGCGTGGAGCGATAAGGAATCACCCTCCGTGCGAGGGCGTTTACAACCGACTGTTTTTTATTTGATTCCGCTACGCCATTAGAACAGTCGCGCCATCTCCGGATCTGGATTGGATTGGATCTACCTTAATCATTTGGTTAAGCCTGTGTCCGAGAATCTGAATCTGTATTAGATCAGTGCACTGAAGAAAAGTGGTCAGTAGTCATTCTGTGGTATGACTGAAGTTCACCACAGTGAAAACATTACTATAATTGTAGAAATTCGGTGTGGATCGTTTCAGCAGTGGATTAACACCAGCTTTTCTCAGCGTGGATCGTGGAACTTATGCCCAAGATGCGTGCATGCTGCTCTATCAATGATCTCTAGGATTAGTGCCTGAGGAGTCAAACCCCGATTGCAATTTGTGGTTTGGCATAATTTCCTGAGGGATCGTACCCCACTCCAACGTGACTGAGACCGGTAATTTTTTGGAAGGTGAAGGGTTGTGGCCTGCGCCTGGTTGAAGTGTGGGCCTGGTTTAGCAAGAGATGGGCAACGTGTGATAGGAGCGAGGGTTTAGTTTATTGTTGCAGCCCACAACTGAGGGCTTCTTGAAGATTTAAATCTGGGCAGCGCATTGGATTTAAGGCGTGATCTAGGCACCAAATCATCACTTGTGTAGATCGGTGGTTTTGAACAATAGTGAAAGAGAACCGAAGACTTCCCTAGAGGCCGAGATCCTGAGAGGCCTGCAGCCTAAGGCAACGATGAATTCTCAGATGGCAGATTATTTAAATGAAAGCAGCAAATTGGATGGTTCCAATTACATAAATTGGAAATTTAAGCTTCAGACTTTGCTTGAAGGTCAGAATACCTACAACATTGTCATCGGTGATGAAGGTAAGCCAACTGTTGCAAATGGTGGAATGAATGCAACAACTCAAGAATGGGAGAAAAGGGAGCTGAAGGCAAAGGTCCTACTAAAATTGTCAGTTAAAGATTGCATCATCCCTCATATTCGAGATTGCAAGACAACGAATGAGATTTGGACAACTCTCAAAGACATGTATGAAATCAAGAATAGCAGCCGAACCTTGTTCCTCAGGAAGAAGATCCTCTCAATCAAGATGGAGGAGAATGAGTCTGTTTCGTCATTCTTATCTCAGATAAAGGAAGTTAAAGATACACTATCTGATATCGGTCAAACCGTGGCAAATGATGATCTGGTGACAATCACCATGAACGGTATGACAGATGACTATTAGATGTTTATAACTGGATTGAACGCAAGGGAAAAGCCTCCAAGTTTTGAAGAGCTTACTGGAATTTTGCTACATGAAGAGGAAAGGAGGTCGTCTCTCAAGCCTCAAGATCCAGATCTTGCATTGATAACAAAGTTCAAGGCAAAAGGGAGAGCGATGGCTGATCAGAGGAGGGGCAACACATCAGAAATGACACCACAAGGTATGACCTCGTATAGAAATGACTCTGCTCCTGAATGTTTTTATTGTGGTAAGATAGGCCATATTGCTAAATTTTGTCGCAAGAAGAAGGCAAATCAAGAGAGGTACAATCAGAAAAGGCATGCAGGTCATTTGGCAGATGCAGATGCAGATACAAACCCAGATCAGAATCTGGATGTTAGACTATTTATGGCCGAGGGTGACACTGCTACTGAGGAGGATGAATAAGATATTTGGATCGTGGATTCTGGAGCCTCCTCGCATATGTCAGGTAAAAAGCAATGGTTCAGAAATTTTAAAGAATCCAACATTGGAGTAAAAGTCTATCTTGGAGATAATAGTGGGTACGAGATCAAGGGACATGGAGATGTCCTTGTTACTCTGCCTGATGGTAAGATCAGGAATATATCTGATGTGTGGTATGTTCCTGGCATTAAGAAGAAACTGATTTCTGTGTCCAAGATTACAGATCAGGACCTCAAGGTAGAATTTTTTAAATCTTATTGCATTATTAAAGATTTGTTGGATCAGATGAAGCCCATTGCTACTGGTATTCACATAGGAGGACTCTAAAAATTGGATGTGAAAAGTACGCCTCAGCAAGCCTTGATGGCGTCAAATAAGTCTGCTGAAAATCAGTGGCATCATGGTCCTGGGAGAACTCCGCTTGACTGGACAACGAGAATGAAAATAGCGTTGGGTGCAGTCCGTGGTTTGACCTTCATTCACCACTCGTGTAAATCTCCCAAGCTGGCCCATGGGAATATCAAGTCTTCCAATGTTTTGTTAGATAAGAGTGGAAATGCTTGTATCTCAGACTTTGGTCTTGCTGCATCAAGAGCTGCGGGATACAGGGCTCCAGAACAGGCCGAGACAAGAAAGATATCTCAGAAAGCAGATGTATATAGTTTTGGAGTGGAAGGTCACATCTCTGCAGGCTCAAAACAGATGGAATATGAAATAAAACTAGCTGACGACTGCTGCAAATATGAGAATGATGGTCCCAACTCAAATTCAGCACTTGCTAGAGCTTCTCTTTATTTTGGAAAATCTCATCATGCAATGGAGAAGGAGAGGGAGGACTTGCATCGGACACTTGGTGTTCAGGTTACAGAGCCCTTACGTGCAATGGTGGTAGGAGCCCCATTGGAGGATGCACGCCACTTGGCACAGCGTTATGATCGAATACGACAGGAGGTGGAAGCTCAGACAGCTGAGGTTGCAAGACGGCAGTTGAAGTCTAGAGAAGCTAGTGCAACTGCAGATAATGCTTTCAAGCAGCAGGCTGCAGAGTCAAAGTTAAAAGATCTTACATCTACTATGGCTGCATTGGGGAAAGAGGTTGTTTCTGCTATGATGGCTGTTGAAGCTCAGCAGCAGCGACTTACTTTCCAACGACTTATTGCAATGGTTGAGGCTGAGAGAGCGTACCATGAGCGTCTTGCAGAAATTCTTGATAGACTTCATGCTCAGATGGCTGCAGAGTGTCAACGCAGTGAAACAGTCGGTACACTGACAGATGTGGCCATGCCACCCCCTTCTTATGAGGATGTCAAGTCGAATGGTTCCAGCCATGGTGAAATTGGCAGTGCGACCATGAATGCTATGTACTATCTGGTAGAAGTTATACATTCCTTTGATGCTGAAGTTGAAGGTGAACTAAGCCACTAGGAAGACTGAAGTTTGATTTGTTTAGGGACACTTTAGGTGTGTTTAAAAATCCCTTTCTCCATTAAGGGGGGATGTTAGAAATTAATGGAGAATGGGTTACTTAGTTATGATTTGCTCTTTATTTGACATTCAGTTCCTATTAATTAGGAATATGTTTTTTGCCTATGTATCTATTTAATTCCTGATGATTAATGAATAAGGGAAGCGAATGCATTTGCTGGAGGGAGCTCCTGGTGATCTGCACCTGTGAGCTCCCGTGTGTTTGTCTAAACTTCTGTCTTCTACATTTCTTATCACTACGGACACTGGATTTATACGGGTTATAGAGGAAGGATGGTTTGCTTGACAGTAGGAGGGCAAGATGTGGTCTTGGTATAGTTCCCTGGTTTATGCAGGAAGATTTCTCATCTAAACAAACAATCCTGATTTTGACTTTACGTCCCAGGGAAATAATTCTTAGTTTTATCTAAGCAGTGGTTGTCTAAGTAAAATTAGTGGCGTAAGAGTTGCTCAAATCCCCTGAGAATCAGAATATTATTTCATAAATAGAAAAATACAGATACACCAACATTATTCAAAAAATCAATGTGCATAGTTATTCTTATAGTAATGTTATTTAACAAAACCCCAATATCTTTGCAAAGCATTTATCCATTTTAGAATAGTTTCCATGAGTTAATTACCTTAATTTATATAAATCATCACAAATAAATAATGTTTGTAGTTGCATAAACAATAAAAGTAATAAAGACAATAAATACATTGCACTCAATGGAATGATGACAATTTTCTACCACCGGTGTAACGACCAAACAAACAAAGACAGTTTGTAAAACCAACCTTAAACAGAGTTTGCAAAACTATCTTTAAACATTACAAAACTATCCTTAAACATAACTACAATGAAATGAAATTTGCAACTGTGGTGCACACAGACCCAAGCACAAAAATCATAAAATTGAGAACAATGTTTTTTCATTATTTCATATTTTATGCATTGTATTCATTTTTCATCATGTATGAGCTAACATGCTGGTAAATAGATATTTTTCAACATGCATGAGCTAACATACTGGTAAATAGAGATTTTTCAACATGCATGAGCTAACATACTGGTAAATAGAGATAAACAAGGCAGGTATTACTGTAACCATCTAAATATAATCTGTTCGATTATGCATCTGCAAGCAAGCAGTCTGGGTGAAACGAAGCTTTCCATAAGAAAACGTTGTAGCTTCTCACTGGGACTGGTAACCCAACCGTGTAGACATGCATAGAATGCCTTCATAAATAGGCTCTTACGGTGAGAAATAATTACGCTCTACCATAGAACCAAAAGAAAAAGTGAGCACTTGTTCATCCCGACTCTGGTGCCTAACGATTACTAGATTGAGGTGGCCCACATACATGAATGGAACTGATGGAAAAAAACACAAGTGAAGACATAAATTTTGTTCATGTGCCTTGTCAAGGAATGTTTCCACAAAATTCGCCACCCCCGAGTTCAGATAATTGGGCCATCGTGGTTGGGTTTTAAATGTCATTCGATGTGTTGGCACATTGCCCTGATTCCGTAACTTAGTTTTAATAAGTCTATTGCACAATTATTCTTATATTGTTTGTGTAAACATCATAACTTTTCACCATATTTCACGGACTCTAATGCCACAACGATCACAAAAATATCACTTGGTTGTTTATGCATATAAATAGACATCATCGAAGTGGTCTGGAATGTAGGTTTCAGTTTCAAAATATACTCCTCATTCAATTTCAAAAGATATTTCTTTGGTTTGTCTAGTTACCGTCTCTATGTCTTGTTTAAATCTTATAATATAGGAGGCCCATTTGAAATCAGTGTACGTACCTAAAGGTGCAAAAGAGCCCTTATGATATCTTTATATAGCTTGTCTGAGGATAAGGATGAGGATAAGGATTACTTCACATGCTCAAAATAGCTAGGATTTTACACTAATCATATTTATCACCTGTAAATATTAGTATTAGTCATATTCAGTTTCACCCAAAAATAAACAATCAAACATAATACGAACAATAAGATCACTTGAAATGTTGATGGGCATCAGAAGCATTTGTAAACAACAATTAAGTTAATATACTCTAGAAACATCCACAAAAGATTAGAACTACTTATGGATGAAAAAGTCCAATAAATGTATCCAACTATACCTGATGGCATTTGGAGTTTCAAGTAAAATCATGTGTAGTTTTGATAGATTCAGATGTATGAGATCTAAATGGCATTCATGATCAAGACTCGGAAACAAAGCAAGCAATTTTGGATAAACAGTAATTCCAACACCTTCCTCATTAGATGCTTAGTTGTCTCAAAGCAAGCAATTTTGGATAAACAGTAATTCCAACACCTTCCTCCTCATTAGATGCTCAGTTGTCTCAGAGTTTTTGGAGATTTCTTTAGCTTCTTGAAGAAGCCATCACCACCGACAGTGTAGGTGACTGAGAAGCTTCTTCAATGCAAGCAATTTTGGATAAACAGTAATTCCAACACCTTCCTCATTAGATGCTCAGTTGTCTCAGAGTTTATGGAGATTTCTTTAGCTTCTTGAAGAAGCCATCACCACCGATAGTGTAGGTGACTGAGAAGCTTCTTCAATGTGTATAAAAACCCTTCTTTGGTAATCAAATGATCAAGTTGTGTTCAGTACGCGTGTTCTCTGATTTGGTATCAAAGCGAGGTGAGAGTGTGAGTCTTTGTTTTCTGTGAGAGATCAAAGTGTGAAATCGCTAAGGGTGTGTTGGAGAGAGTTTCTGTGCAAAGCTTCTCGTGAAGGGTGAACTAGTAGGAGTTTCAACTTGTGTGAAGGAAATGATTCGTCAGAGTTCTTTACTGCAAAGACAGTAGCTGCAGTTTACTGGAGGGAGCAGAACGACTGGAGGAAAGAGCTGTTGCGTAGAGACTCTAGACAGAAATTGAGAGAGTCGCTGGCTAAAGGAGCTAGACGGAGCCATTTGCTGTCAAGAAAATAGAGTTGAGGATTTCGAAGGAGGAGTTACGAGGAGAAATTTACTTGCGTGCTGGTAAGAGAGGGCATGTCGACCGAAGGGCGAAGTTTGTGTTTGATTGAGAAAAGGAGGCCTGCGTTTCTACTAGTATCATATTCTGCAGCATATATTTCCTTTGAAGATCGATGTAAATGGTTGTGAAGATAGCAAAAAATTGCAGTATATTTTTTTATTAAAAGAGAAAATGATAGCCTACAATGTATTTCTGGTTATTAGTAGAAAATGAGAAAATTTCTGAGAACGTTCTGGTTATAAACATGTTTTTTGGACTAATTCTCTAAGGCCATTTTGGAAGGAACGATTCATTACTTTAGAAGAATTTTTCGAAGATTGAAGTAACATATGGTTATATCATGCTTCATGCTTTTTGTGATTGAGGAATAAAAAATTATATATATAATTTAAAAAGGAGAATTAAAAGAAAACAATAAAAAAAGTTTTTTTTGAAAAAAGGAGGGCAACCATATTATCCAATGATATTGGATAAAATTTTATGATTTATGCTTGAGGGTTTATATGTGTAAGGAAATTATTTGTGAAAATTAGTATCTTGGTGGTTGGTACTTGAGGATTCATAAGCTTATTGACAATGGCTAATGTATTGGCAGAATCTTATTTATCTGACTCTAACAAGCTAGATTGTGAAAACTATGCAAATTGGAAATTTAAGCTGCAGACTTTGATGGAACGCTACAATATATGAACAATTGTGTCTGGAGCTGAAGTCAAGCCAGTGCTCCCTTAAGCCACAAATGTTACAATTCAATATTGGGAACAATGGGAAAACAAAGAAAAGGTGCTTTTGTGGATGTTTGTTAAGGACAATATTATTCCATACATTAGAGAGTGAAAAACATCCAAGGAGACATGGGACACTCTCAAAAATTTGTATGAGACGAAGACTACAAATCGATTATTGTATTTAAAGAGTAAACTTCTCTCAATTAAGATGGAAGAAATAAAAGTTTCAGTAATTTTATTTCTAGAATTAAGGATCTAAAGGATAAATTAAGTGACATTGGTGAAACAATATATAATACAGACTTGGTTACTGTGACATTAAATGGAACACTTGATGAATATCAAATGTTTATCATTGGTCTTTCAGCTAGAGAGAAGGCTCCTACATTTGATGAGATGGAAAATATACTTATGCAGGAAGAAGAGTGGAGAAAAAGTCTTAAACATAAATCTCTCAATTCAAATTTAGCATTGATGGCTAAAGGGAAGCAACCCTTCAAAGGAAAACAGTGGGAGAAAAATAAAGGCAAAATTCCACATTTAAAATCATTTCAAGATTCATCTTTACCAAGGACAAATGCCAAATCAAGTAGAGATGATGTTTGTTATTATTATGGAAAACCTGGTCATTTTGCTAAGAATTGCATGAAAAGAAAGTCTGATCAATTTAAACAAAGAAGGAATTCAAGAAATTATGTTGATAGTGATGAAGCAATTAGTCATGATTTTAGCAATATTAGACTATTTGAGTCCAATGCCTCTTTATTAGTAGAAACCGACGATGATAATGCTTGGTTTATATATTCTGATGCATCAATCCACATGTCATGCAAAAGAGATTGGTTTGATACTTATCACGAGGTTAATAATGGTGCACACATCTATTTAGGAGATAATAGATCACATGAAATTAAAGGATATGGTTATATAAGTGTTATGATTCCCAATGGACAAGAAAAACAAATTCAAATGTGGTGATGTTCCAGGATTAAAGAAGAACTTAGTTTCAGTCTCTACTATTACAGACCAACATTTAAAAGTTGAATTTGTGAAATCACATTGTTTGGTAAAGGATATGTAGGACAACTACAAGGTTGTTGCAAAAGGAATGAGAGTTGGAGGATTATACAAGTTGGATGTAATGAAGAATGGGCATCAATCTTTGGCATCAACATGCATGTCAAATATAGAGCTTTGGCATCAAAGATATGGACACTTAAATCAAAATGACCGCATGTTACTATAAAAGAAATTGATGGTAAAAGACCTTCCAAATATTAAGGGTGAACATTTTGAATGTGAAGTTTGTGCACTATAAAAACAGCATAGCGAATAATTTCCTGTGCATGAAAAAAGAAGAAAACGTGAAATACTTGAACTAGTGCATACTGATGTATGTAGTCCAATGTAAACTAAGTCACTTGGTGGAGCATATTACTTTCTTATATTTATTGATGATAACACTAAATACCCCTAGGTGTACTTTATAAGAAACAAAAGTGATGTGTTTGAATACTTTAAAGAATTCACAAGTATGGTTGAAAATAAAATAGGAAAGAGCATTAAAACTCTTCGATCAGATAAAGGTGGTGAGTACACTTCGGGTGCTTTTGTCAAATGCTGCAAGTAAAATGGAATTATGTAACAATTTACAGTACCACATACATCTCAGCAAAACAGAGTAGTTGGGAGAAAGAATAGAACATTAGTTGAATGTGCTCGTAGTATGTTAAAAAGTAAAGGACTTTCTAATAGTTTTTGGGTTGAATCCATTAATACAACTATATATCTCGAAAATAGAAGCCCTACAAAGTATCTTGAGCACAAAACACCATTTGAAGCATTTCATGTTTTTAAACCTAAATTTTAGTCATTTAAGGATATTTGGATGCATTTGCTCATATTCCTAAAGAGGATAGGAGAAAATTAGATGCCAAAGCCATCAAATGCATTTTTATTGGATATTGTACTGATAAAAAAACATATAAAATGTATGATCCAAGTACTCATAAGGTCTTTGCAAGTAGAAATGTTATATTTCATGAGCATGCAGGCAAAAAAATAAAAGAAGATGAACATAATGTATGACAACCTCATTATGACAAATTTAAGATGAAGAAGTAGTTTTGGAATCATCTCAAACTCAAGAAAGCATGGACATTCCAGAAGACATGCCAAGAAGTCAAAGTTCACAAAGAAGTGATGAAGGCACTCCACAGAGAAGAAGAAGAGGAGAAGGTAGTCCACAGTGTAATTAACTTTTAAGAAGGTCAACACGACATATTTAAAACCCTATCATGTAACAATGTAAACTTTGAAACGGGAACTATAAACTCAAAACGGGAACTCTGGCCCAAAAACCCCAAAAAAACCACAAAAACAGTGCTCAAAACGAAAAGTGTGTATACTGGAACGATGTTTTTTTTTTTAGGTGTCAATTTTGCGGCTGTTTTAAAAATGGCAGTGACAACGAAATTTTCTACGAAATTTTCCTGCAAAATATAGCTTCAGAACGAAAGTGTTGATACTGGAATAATGATTTTTTTTTAGGTGTCAATTTTGCGGCTGTTTTAAAAATGGCAGTGACTACGAAATTTTCTACGAAATTTTCCTGCAAAATATAGCTTCAGAACGAAAGTGTTGATACTGGAATAATGATTTTTTTTTTTTAGGGTCAATTTTCATACTTTTTAAAAAATGCTAATAAAACCAATTTTTTATGTCTCAAACAAAGTTAAATTTTAAGGAAAAAACACATTAATGTTTCTGGTAGAATATCATTTTGGGCCGCCCCCTCCCCCCCGCAGCCCCCCGCCCAGGCCGCCACACCCTCCTCCCCCTCCCTCCCCCTCCCCCCCCCCCCGGCCCCCCCCGCCCGGGCCACCCCACCCCCCTCCCTCCCCCTCCCCCTCCCCCTCCCGGCCCAGCCCGCCCTCCCTCGCCACCCCCGGGCCGCCCCGCCCCGCCCGACCCGGCGGCGGGTCGATTCCCGAAATCAAGATGCAAGTTTGTGTATCATGCAAGATGCAAGAGACATGCCCAAAGTATTTATCATATAACATGAACCAACGTCAAAACAATGGGTAGAGGAATAGGTCATTTGATAGAGAAATCACCTAGTCACTAATTTCACCATTGTCTACTAGTGATTAGTCTCAATCTTGTACTGTGGGTTATGGGAACACTGCACCCTTTTACTACACCTCTAATCCATCCATGCATAGTCAATAAATAATTGCTTTTTACTTTTGTGCAAGCGAAAAAAAAATTTCAACTTTCCGTTGATTTCCCATCAAGAAAATCACAGAAAAGCATTAAATGGCGGGGGATGAAAAATTGGACCATATAAATTCACCAACACTTCTCACACCATTCAACTCCAACGTTCACCAAAAAGTGAAGTATGGACTAGAGAGTCTTGCAAATTATTGTGAAGCATGTTCCAGAAGCAGAGATCATAGAATTAGGAGATGGCACCTACAAAATCCGTCTGTCATATTGCTTCAAAGAAATGGTTGTGTATCGAGAGCTAAGAAGAGCTCTGAAAGAGTCCCCAACCAAGCCCATCTATTCAACCTTTTGTTCATAGAATACAAAGTTCAGATATTTTGAAGACAACTCCTCCAAGGTATAAATTCCTAGCCTGCAACAATCTCTTCACTTTTGGAGGAAAACAATACTACAAAAACCATAATGAAGCTAATGGTCAAGACCATCAGAAGGAGAAAAAAATCAACTCCAAAGATCATGATCAGCACAGTCTAGTTTCAAGAAAAAAATCAAATGGAAGGAGGTCGATTGCAGCAGCAGCAACAACAGAGCTGGTGACAACGACTACTAAGTGCAAAATGTGGAAACACTGAACCTAGTTAATTTGATAAATTATTTCAAGCAAGATGCACAGGATTTTGTTCAAACACAATTGGAACTATCCCAGAAGCCTTACTGGGCAAAAAAAAATTACGATGGTGATGATGAGGGATGGTGATGATGAGGGAGAGATGATATCTTGTGGATTCAGTAAAGTTGTGCCTCAACAATGTATGAAAGAAAAGGAAGGCGATCTTCAAGATGAGAAGAATTCTTTTGAACTGCAGTTATGGTTTTAACCAAATTATTGATTTGGGTTTTGAAGGATCTCAATTCTCACTCGGACGGATATATTCTGGTGTCACAGAAATTATAGTTTCATTAACTTAGTGCAAAGTGCCCATATAAATAATAAATTGTCCTATTGATATTCTTATCATTGTTGCTTTGATTATTCTATCATAGAAAGTGTTGCCCAGGATTGAATGTTGATTTTGGTTTTTGTTTGCTTCAGAATCAATAGAATTCATAAATTTTAATGACTCTTATTCTTGCATCTTAATTCCTTATGGTTTATGTTCACCCATTTTTATGTTATTATAGATTTGAGGAATATTTTGATATTTGGGAAATAGAGGGAGGTGAAACAATTGGGTTTGCTATTGTTTGTTCCTGTGATTATATTCATCGTATTCTGAAAATATTCATGAAACTTGTATAAAATTAACTCCAACTCTTATATTTTATTTATGAATTACTTTAAAAGATATCCACCCATTAAAACGTAAAACTGCCTTTTTGGACGTGGACGTGGAGAAGAGAACTTCCTTTATAGTACATCAACCAGTTGCTCACACAGATAGCTTCAAAATAAAATACAGTATACGATATGCATTTCAAAACAAATGGTTAATTAATTAGATAATATGAAACATGCATCCACCCAGCCTAAAATAGAATGGTAAATAATTGAATTAACTAGATTGAAAAATTAACTTTCCAAAAGTTGTAAAAGAAATCAAACTGCAAAGGAAATAAAATGAACACACAAAAATAGAAATAAAGACTAACTAAAATACACAACACCTATTCTTATTCTTATTGCAGTGGATCTTGCATCCTAAAAATATAATTTCGACTTAAACCACAATAAACTAAGAAAACTCAATAAACCACACATTCACACAAGCATATATTTATGAGACTGAAACTAGAATTGTGATTTGAGAAAAATCACCAAGAAATTTAAACCCTTTCATTCTCAAGTGGTTCTATATTTATATGTTCGTTATTATTGTCATAAGTAGTGGTTTTAACATGTTACTAACTTTATAGAGCTCACAACCAAACACACAAGTGGTTCCTGGGATTCTTGCTACATCGTATGGAATTTAGAATGTTGTAGACTGTATATTATAATATCTCACCCCAAATTCATCCAAGGCGTCTATTGATGGCGCTGGTTTCCCGGATCTATGCATGCATATAGAAGGTAGTAAAAATGGATCTACAAATGTGGGATTATAGTAATCTTCCTTCCCTCTACAAATGTGGGATTTTAGTAATCTTCCTTCTCACAGTCAAAACCATGAATTGCATATTTTATTATCTTCCCCAAATGGTCCTAAGAATGAATTTGTTGCATTAATTTCACTGATTTAAATTAGGTCAGAAGCACGTGGAGGAAGGAAACACGTAAAGCAACGCTTTGTGTTTTTTTTTTCAAAATATTGTGGAAGTATCTTAATGGTAAACACCTTTTATTTTGATTATGAAAAATTAAATTAACATTATCAAACTTAGAAGCCAAGTGTAGTCCCTAGAATTATGACCAAATTTGTACTCAAATTATAGGGATCATAGTGTCACAGTTGAAATTGTGGCTTTTTAAGTAATACACTATGACCAAATTTGTACTCAAATAATAGGGATCATAGTGTCATAGTTGAAATTGTGGCTTTTTAAGTAATACAACGTGCTTTTGTAAACTGGGTCCTAATCAATACAATGGTGAGAGATAATCAAAACCTTGTGCGGATTGGGGAGCTATAGAAATTTTATTTCATTAATTTATTAGTGTACATATTGTATCATGTGGCAATATAACAAAGTTTTGTGTTACAGGCTTGAAATTATGTGGGGAGATATTTGTTAACATGGTTAAATTTAAATGCAACAGGACTTATAAAGATGGATGGAAATTATTGAAATTAATAATAACCTTACTATCTTTTATTAACTTTATAATTGGCCATTCAACTAGTGGTTTTCTAGCATCTTCCAATTAACTTTACAAGTGGTTTCTTCATTGGTGGTTCCTTGCATCCTCGTTGAGGATGGAACCTCCAGAGGGGAATTTAAATGCAACAGGACTTATAAAGATGGATGGAAATTATTGAAATTAATAATAACCTTACTATCTTTTATTAACTTTATAATTGGCCATTCAACTAGTGGTTTTCTAGCATCTTCCAATTAACTTTACAAGTGGTTTCTTCATTGGTGGTTCCTTGCATCCTCGTTGACAATGGAACCTCCAGAGGGGCGGGTCGATTCCCGGAATCGACCCGCCGCCGGGTCGGGCGGCGCCGCCTCGCAGCGCCACCCCCTCTGGGCGGGTCGATTCCGGGAATCGACCCGCCCCTCTGGAGGCTCCATTGTCAATAAGTTTTAAGAAGCATAGGAATGCACATTAAAATCGACCCGCCCCTCTGGAGGTTCCCCGTGAGAAATCTATTATGATAGTTGAACGCCATGATGGGCAAAGACAACGGAGTAAGCTATACTGCGACTTTTGGAATTGACGTGACCTTCATATGGATGATAATACATGCATAAATCTCCATATGGTTAAGGAGGCCATTGAAGTGTTGCCGATGAACACATTCCGTGGTAGTAATCCCCTAAGAATAGTGATTCTGCATACATCAACAAAATGAACATTGTGGCTAGATGGTTGGGTGGAAAATCTTGTGGCAGGATTGATATACTTGATCCTGAGCATGACATCGCAGGGTCTATACACATTATATCGAGCAGAAAACAAGCCTGGACCTGCAGAGAAGAAAACAAGAATTTCTATGCCCTTACAGTCTGTGCAGATCAACCATTCATACATTTGTGCCAGTTTCATCCCATTGTTGATAGTGACCAGAAATCGACCAATAATTGTTTGCACCGAAGACACTAAATGTGCTTCTGGTTCTTGAGGTTGCTTGGTGTCTGAAACACCGTGTTGCACTTTCCATACAATTAAACACATTGGTAACATCTCTGTGTTGCTCATGAATTCTTTGAGGATGCAGGCCATAGAGATTGGTTTTGGGGTTTCACGCTACCCAGCAAATTGAATCAACCAGCGATTAAGCAATCAGATCTATCTATCCTCTCAGAGATTCAGATCCAAAGAGATGTGACGCGTGAGGTTGTCGCTTGCTGTGATAGTAGAGGTGAAGAGGATGACATATTTGGATATGCCATTTAGGTCGATTATCGTTGTATAATGCATATAGATATAACACGTTGACAAAAAAATTTAAACAACTATTTCGAATGAATTTTATTAAATTATTATCCTGCGAATGAATTTTATTAAATTATTATCCTGCGGCAGGCAGGTATAACGCATATTAAAAAAACAACTACATTCTATTTGTATGAACTCCCAAACAATTGCATGCTTCCACGCACTTAAGGCGTTTTCTAAAAATTGTTAGAACACTGTTTGACATCCTTTAAAAAAATTGACAACAATATTCACATCCTTACGTAGAATTTTAAGGTGCAACACATTAGATATGCGTTGTCTAATGCATATAGGTATAACACATTGGATATGCGTCAATTATTAATTAATCAACCGTTGACAAAACAATTTAAACAACTATTTCCAAAATTCACATGTGAATTTAATTTATTTTTTACATATTTTCATTTTAGTTTTATTTGCACTTTAATTGGTTATGCCTTAGTTTTAGCGTCGATTCCGGGAATCGACGCTAAACGATTCTGGTATTGTTTGTTTAGCGTTGATTCCCGGAATCGACGCTCAGCAATAAACTTACAAATGTCTGTCGATACAAATTCCTTTGTTTGTTTTTCTTGGATCGAATGATGGCCATATTGATGATTCTGACGTTTCCTGGTCGCAACAACAAAGAATTTCAAATGGACGTGAAAAAATTGAGCAAACAACAGTGACGAATTTCGCGAAACACCGAACACACACTCGCAAAATGAAAATACTCTCTTCGTATCTCCGAATTAGAAAATTTTGGAGGTGATTACTCTCGATGCTCTAGATTATATGTCAATTTATAATGTAAATCTTCTTGCAGGTCGACAGCCAGGCCTATAATGTGATAGATTGTAAAGTAATGTATTCTGTTTTTCGAAAATTAAATGTTTAAACTTTAATCGAAAGCCCAATTCACAGACAGTAATGCATTTCTTTCGTTTGGTATTGAAAAATAACGAACTCAAGATTTTCAGACATGTGCGCTCATTAATTGAAATTTCGTATCCAGCTCCAGTAACTGCTGAGGTACCTGTCACGTGAACATATTATATCCAAAGAGGGTTTGATTAGTTCTCAACCTATGTACATGGAGCTCTATGAGGACGGGAGATTCAAAGCAAAGCAATTTTTGCCATGATGAAAAATGAAAATAGCCTTTTCGTTAATAAATTGCAGGACTATTTGAGATTTTGCCAAGATGCTTCAGTCCCCAGTCGTCCTCAGATATTTACAGAACTGAACTTTTCTTTGGAATCCAAGAATGGAGAGAGGAGTAAGGATTGTTTAGCAGAAGAGCTATTTTAGTTGTGGAGATTGTTTAATACTTTTTTTTTTTTTTTTGGGTTAAGTAGTTGTATTTTGTTTTGAGTTTCGAGGATGTAGTCTAATAATGAGATGCAGAGGTTTGGTCTGCCTAAGTATTGTGATCCAATTCTTAAAAAACTATATACACTTGAAAACTACTCCAAGCAATGATTTCTTCGGTTAAAAAAACAACTACATTCTATTTGTATGAACTCCCAAACAATTGCATGCTTCCACGCACTTAAGGCGTTTTCTAAAAATTGTTAGAACACTGTTTGACATCCTTTAAAAAAATTGACAACAATATTCACATCCTTACGTAGAATTTTAAGGGCAACACATTAGATATGCGTTGTCTAATGCATATAGGTATAACACATTGGATATGCGTCGATTATTAATTAATCAACCGTTGACAAAACAATTTAAACAACTATTTCCAAAATTCACATGTGAATTTAATTTATTTTTTACATATTTTCATTTTAGTTTTATTTGCACTTTAATTGGTTATGCCTTAGTTTTAGCGTCGATTCCGGGAATCGACGCTAAACGATTCTGGTATTGTTTGTTTAGCGTCGATTCCCGGAATCGACGCTCAGCAAGAAACTTACAAATGTCTGTCGATACAAATTCCTTTGTTTGTTTTTCTTGGATCGAATGATGGCCATATTGATGATTCTGACGTTTCCTAGTCGCAACAACAAAGAATTTCAAATGGACGTGAAAAAATTGAGCAAACAACAGTGACGAATTTCGCGAAACACCGAACACACACTCGCAAAATGAAAATACTCTCTTCGTATCTCCGAATTAGAAAATTTTGGAGGTGATTACTCTCGATGCTCTAGATTATATGTCAATTTATAATGTAAATCTTCTTGCAGGTCGACAGCCAGGCCTATAAGAATTTATACATTCTTCACAATGGTTCTTGCTGGTCTAGTCCAAGGTTGTGCTGGGCCTCCGAATTAATTTTTTCACGATGTGAATCGAACATTTCGTTAATCATGCATGATCCTCTCTTACAAGGGAGAAAGAATTGCTTTATTGCTTTTATAAAAATGCTTGATACTTCATTTTTTGTTTTCGGGTTCAATCCAAATAACTTTCACACTCCCATGATTGCAAATCAACAAAATGACTACACGACTAGATAAACACATACATCGTGCATCTTCTATTTCGTGGTTTAAGTGGACGTCCAGTACACGGAGAGATCTCATGTAGGAAATCGACGGAGTTTGTTTAAGTGGATCTCATGTAGGAAATGACTTTTATATTTTTATAATGTATTGGAGTAAGTCAAGGGTGGTGTGACAAATTTAAAAATTCATATAAATTACAGATATCATTACATGGTAGAAATGTATAAATTCCCATCATAATATCAAATTTCATGCATGAAATAATCTCAATGTCATTCAGTGATTAAATTCAAAGTTCGGTGCCGAACTTACAGTGTTTATAATCCTTATTAATTAAATTTATTGCAAACCTCAGCATCGTATTTAAATGTTTGCAGAGATAAGTCAATGCTACGTTATTTTTTTACAATTTCAATGACATGATTTATATTATGTAATTGGAGAAAGTTAATGTCATTGTGACCAATTTAATATGAAATTCATATAAAAAATACTCCAATGTCAATTTCAACTTGATAGCTACATTTTGGCTCGGATCTTTGATAATTTTTTTACAGTTTCAGTGTTCAGAATATTATATATGTAATTGGAGTAAGTTAAGCTTGGTGTGACAAATTTAACATGAAAATCATATAAAGTTTAAAGGCCCCGCCCCGCCCGAGGGGCGGAGCGTCGATTCCGGGAATCGACGCTCCGCCTCTCGGGCGGGGCGGGGCGGCCCGGGGGTGGCGCTGCGCGGGCGCCGCCTGCGCATCGTGTCTGGTAATCTTAAACATGTTTTATGGTGAAGTTTGGAGAGCTTTGATGGTCGTAACTGTAGTTTTATTAATAAACTTGCTGTGTAATAACGACTTCGACTTGTTCGCCATGTGTGTAATAATGACTTCGATAGTTCAAATTATTGACTCAAATTTCGTAATAATAATGATTTTGTTAATTAAAATTATTATCAATTATCGTGCAATCGATATGGCTTTAAACTAAGTTAAAGGAATAATTTTGGTCTTCATTCATGCTAGCAATAATGACTTGGATAAGTTATATTATTGTGAGTTGTAATAATCATCTTTTAGAAAATTAAAAGCATTATCAATTTTCATCAATATAAAAGAGGTTTCAAAGATTCAATTAATTTAAGCGATATTAATTTAGGTATAGTTATAGGAGAGAAAATTATTTTTTAATAAAATAAGTTAGTTTACAATAATTGATTGAGAGGGGAGGGGGTTTGTAGAGTTCTTTCTAAAGACTTTTAAAAATATGTTGGATATTCACGCTGTTAGACTTTTTTAATGACTCTAATGAATATAGTAGGTATTTATGTTGTTTTTATAAATGTAGTGATTTTAAAGAGGGAGTTGGGCTTATTTCATATTTCTTGTTAATGCGGTTAACATTTTGTTGAGCTTGTGATCACTTTTTGAGTTCAAAGTGCTTGACTAGTCTACTACATTTAAAACCAAATCTTATTTTCAGGGCTTTATATTTTCAAGTATCCTTCACACTTAGTCAAGCTTCTTTCAATCTTGTAGCAATTAGCAATGTTTACAATGACAAAAACTTGATTGTTTCATTGCTTCCCAAGCTTTGTTCTAGCCCGGTTTTCAAATTGAGACCCTTGTGTACTTGTTTGAATGCCTTCTTTAGTTGATTCTCCAATCAACCTCCTCTAGACAATTTGATGTTTTCCTTGGTTGATCTTTGCATCAAGGCAAAACAAAACAACAAAACCCTCGAAAAACAAACATAAGTCAACACCGTTCGATCACCCCTCAAAGATCTGACGGATGAGGCTCATATCGGGGCGAGAACCTGCAACCACGTTAAAATTAGAATCGAACCCAATGAGGAAATACAGACCATTCTAAAAGGATTTTGGGTCTGAACGGGGGGATAACCCTCGAGCATGTAGTCCACCCGAAATCCACCGATTCCCACCATGAAGCACAACAAACTCAAAGGATAACACTCACCTTGACCTACATAGATATCCTTAATCGTCGAATCTCCTCGCTAGATCTAACGGCGGAGGAAGACATCGCTTGACCTACATACATATCCTTAATCGTCGAATCTCCTCGCTAGATCTAACGGCAATTGAGAAAGATCCATTACAATGCAATTTCATTCAGCAAAGAATTAATGCTCTTCAATTTCTTCGAGATGCAATGCAAGAAATTGGGTTGAACAAAGGGGACTTTAGTGAATCACGTGTGGCAAAAAAGGCAAAGGAACCCCAACCACCATTACATGGAATGTTTGGAAAGACATATATTGGGAGATTTGCAGACATCAAAGACCCATTAGAAGAGGAAAATGAGCAAAATGAAACATAAAATATTGTGGAAGAGGACAATGATGAAACTCTAGAGGACGAAGAATTTGGATTACGTGACATTGTTGATTAAATTTAAGTTATGCTTGTAAATCAAGCTTTGCAATGTTTTGACTTTGACATTTTATGAGAAGAATAAACACTCAATTAGGGTTGTTATATGTTCAATATTGGTAATATGTGATTTCTGCATTGATTTTTAAGTTAATCATTATTTTTTGAAAAAAACAATAGTTATTATTATATTTTTGACATGTAATTCATAAAAAAAACTATTATTTGACCATTTTTAGTTAATATTTTTGTATAAAAATTGTGATTTTGACATGTTAATTCTAGCAAAAAATTATCAAAACGTTTAGTTTTTTTGTTATATTTATGTTAAAAATGGTTATTTTTTATGTCCATTGTTAAAAAATGTTGTTTTTTAGAAACAATTATTTCATGTGGATTGAAAAACTAATTAAGGATGTCTAAACATGTAGATTATCTAAAATTCAAACTATCGACTTTCTAATTTAAAAACGCAAAACAATAAAAACCCCACTAAAAAAAAAAAAATTAAGATAGAGAACAAGAAAATATGAATACAATGACGACTTCAAAAACTATCAAATTTAGAAAATAATTTTTTACATTTCACACACTAGAAAATTTAAAGTCAAAAAATAGGTCTTTTAAAAAAAGGGTGTGATGCAGAATACTCACTTTTTAAAATCAGGATGAAAATCACTACCATTCACCGAGCCTCACCCACTTAATGCACATGAAAAAAATTAAAGTTCCAAAAACCATGTTCTTAAAAAAACATGTGTATTCTGCATCAACACTTTTGAAAATCGGGTCATTTTTTTGCCACCTCTACAAAACGGGTAACAGTATCAGTTCCCGTTTCAAAGTTTACATTGTTATGTATAAAGATTATGCTTTAATGTCTAAAGTAATCACTGTTTTTGAGCCTTTAAATTATGAACAAGCTAAAATCATAAAGAATGGATGGAAGCTATGAAAAAAGAATATGACTCTATAATGAAAAGGAAACATGGAAATTAACAAAATTACCTGACAATAAAGTCCCTATAGGATCAGACGGGTTGTACAAGAAGAAAATTAATGCAGATGGTAGCATAGACAAATATAAGGCAAGATTGGTTGCAAAAGGTTACTCACAAAAGGAAGGTATAGATTATGAAGATACCTTTGCTCCGGTTGCAAAAATTGAATACAATCAGAATAATAATAACATTAGCCACTAAATATGATTGGAAGCTACATCAATTAGATGTGAAATCAACTTTTCTAAATGGGGACCTAAAAGAGGAGATTTGTCTTGTTCAACTAGAAGGATTTGTAAAGAACCGACAAGAACATTTTGTATGCAAGTTAAAAAAGGCCTTATATGGACTAAAATAGAAACCCAAATCTTGGTATGAGAAAATAGATAAATTCTTCTTTTGGAAAGGATTTAACAAAAGTAAAAATGGTCCTAATTTGTATATCAAGATAGATAGAAATGGAGATATAGTTTTAATCTCTATACATGTTGATGATATAATAATAATAGGGAGCGCTGATAAATGGATTAAAGATACAAAAAAGAAGCTATCACGGAAATTTGAGATGAAGGATCTTGGACATATGCACTATTGTTTAGGTCTTGAAGTATGGAGAGATTATGGAAGGACTTTAATCACACAAAAAAAATATAAAAACGAGGTACTAAAGAATTTCATATGAATGGATGTAAAGCAATGAGTACTCCATTGGAACAAAATATCAAATTGAGAAGTGATGATGGAACAAAAGAGGTGAATGGAGCGTTGTATCCACAATTAGTGGGAAGTCTGAATTATTTCACTACAACTAGACCTGACATTGCTTATGAAGTAAGCATACTTAGTTAATCATCGCTAAGTCTCATGAAAGCCATTGGATAGTTGCAAAAATGGTCCTTCGATATTTAAAGGGAACTATCAATTTTTGTATTAAATATACTAATGATTGCAATGTTGAATTGACAGGTCATTCTGATTTTGACTGGGCCAGAAATCTAGATGACAGGAATTCCACCACTGGATATGTGTTCAATATAGGATCGAGAGCTATATCGTGGAGCAGTAAGAAACAACCAACTGTTTGCTTGTCATCAATTGAAGCGGAGTATAAAGCATTATGTAGTGTCATCTCTGAAGCTATCTCACTCATAAGGATACTTGAAGATGTTGGTGAAGGTCAACAAGAACCTACAGTGATAAGATGTGATAATCAAAACACCATCAAATTGACTAACACTCATGTATGTCATGCAAGGTCAAAACATATAGACACACAATATTATTTAGCAAGAGAAAGCATCCAATCAAAGTAAATTGACTTAATATATTGTAATACAAATGAGAATGTAGTTGACATATTCACTAAGCCTCTTGGGAAGGCCAAATTTGAGTTTTGTAGAAGTAAATTATGTGTTGTAGAAAATCAAGACTATGTTGTAAGACTAGTTGAGACTTAGACCAACATGCATGTCAATTAAGAGTACGTTTGTGTCTTATGTATTGTGCTATAATGTATTTTGTGTGTTTGTCATATGGTTAAGAGAAAGTGTTGGATAAACAATAATTCCAACACATACTTCATTAAATATTCATCTATCTCAGAGTTTCTAGAGATTTCTTTAGCTTCTTGAAGAAACTATCACCACCAACAATCCAGATGATCGAGAAGCTTCTTCACTTCACTATGTATAACAACCCCTCTTTAGTAATCAAATGGTCAAGTTGTGTTCATGTGCGTTCTCTGATCAACACCACCCTTCATACGCATTGATTGAACCACTTGAAGTACGAGTTTTCCCATCACCTCCATTGCGAATTTTCTTGTACTCTCCCTTTGTCATGGCTATTTTGCAAGGTAATTACAGTGTCTAAAACCGTAAGCCATTAATCATCCAACACTAACGAAAAGAATCACTGATTGAAAACCTATACGAGAATCATAAGCGTCGAATCCAAGAGAAGTTTGTCTGACGAAAATCATTTTGCATTGAATTCTCTAACCTTTTGGTTGCACATATAGAATATTAAAGCGTTAGATTTTAGGTCAACTCTCTTGACATGTGTATATATAAGTGAATGAAAGTCTATTTCATTTTTTCTGGTTCAAGAATTTATAACTCGGGTGATTGGATAAGTTGGTGTTTAATTTTAATTTAATGCGGTAAGGTTAAAAAATAAATCTTTTTGATGATGATGATGATGATAGTGGTTAACGTCCACTGAGACCAAATTGGTCTATCAGACCTATAATTTTCTTAGCTTTTAATTGTCTGACTCCTCGTCTTTCTTGGCGAGATCGACACTGTAGCTTTCTTTTTTTTCTCTACGGTCTTCCAAATTCCTGTATCTTGCATCTCCTTCATCTCTTCTGGTTCTTGGGGCATTGGTGTCATAGCTTCACGATCTTTTGTGTTCGTCCTCTTGAATATAGACGGAGAAGAAATTTGGTCTAGGAGATCTGCTTTGCTGTTAAATGAAGATTTATTTTGTGTGGTATTCGAATCCTCATAGCTGTTGATGCTTGAGGGGTTGTCGAGATCACTTTTTTGTTGCTAGGCGGGGCTTTCTCCCTGCTTGTCTTGAGAGTTGTTTCTTTCTTGTGATTAAGAGTTTTCTCTAGGGTATTCTTCTTTGATGACAGTGTAGTGTTCTTTTTGTGCTCCTTCCCACCATGTATATTTGTGGTGGTTTTTTCTAGCAGAATTTCTCTGGAAGGCTTTTGGGCAATTTTTAGCTAGATGGTCCGTCTCAAAGCAGGATCGACATCTGAAGAGGACACTTTCATAATCGAGTTTCTGGTTCCACATATAGTCTTTACTTGTTAGGTTTATTTCAGCTGGGAATCCGGTGCTGAAGTCCATTTCCACACAGATGCGTGCATAGGTGGTTCTGACATATTCCTCTGTTTCTGGGCAGTTGCAGTAAAATTTCCCAAATGCATTTCCAATCGCTTTTAGCGAGGAGAGATTCCAGAGATGCAAAGGTAGGCTTGGCAATCTCACCCAAACTGGTGCTGAGGTTATGACTGCTATTGAGGGATCGAATGATGGGTTCCATGGCTTCATGAATAGGCCTGAATTTTCCCAAAACCAAGGGCTAGAATCTAGAATACATTGTCTGCTTTCAGGATTTTCAAAATATACTATAAAGAAACCCCTAGCATAGGGGTAGATATTAATTTCATCAGAAATGACAGGCTTCCATGCCTCTGAGATTCAATTGTGGAGAGCTATCAACCACAGCCAAAAACCATTGAACCGGCAGATTATGACACTTTCCAAAAACTACAAAGCCTCATCGAGTGAGATCTGGGCCACCTGGATAGTGGGGGTTGGGGCTTCACGCAGGAGCTTGCCCTCCAGAAGTAGACGGAACTGAGATAGCAACTATTTTCGCGAAGCTGGGAGCCATATTTGCCCGTAGACTATTAGTATGTCTATTAGTAAACCAAAGACTATTAATATTTTTAACTTACTTGTTAAATATATTGGAAATTACATTGTTGTTAAATATACTGTAAAATTATAATAAACTTTTTTTAATTTGATTTCAAAATTAGTTGGACGTCTTCAGTAAATTATAATTTCCCTAAAAATTAACTAGTAAAAAAGTGAATATAAAATGTATTAAAACATTTCATTGCTTTATATTACATGCCCTTTCATAAAATATATGAAATATTTTGTTCCTGGTCTTTTTATGATGTAATATATACTTATTAATAAAGTAAAATTAACAATTTCATTTTTTAGTATCATTTTTATTTTAAAATATTTAAAAATTTAAAGTTAAATTATTTGGTTCAATAAAGTCCATCTAATTTTATGTAATAAAATAAAATTTATTTATTTTTCAACTTTTCATACCACTATTCAATACAGTGCTTTTACCATAGGAATAATCTCTATCAATAAACATAAAACTTGATAAATAGATAGAAAGCTTATCCATCATCTCATAAATCTCATTCTCTCAAGCCAGTAATGATTTCCTATATAGAAAACTAAATACGACGCACAAGATTTCAGTTTGAAAAACCAGACATGTTTCACACCTATTTTTTTCAGTATGAAAAACCAGATACAAAAAGGCACTTGTAAGGTCAAGTATTAAATACCAGCCACCATTGTTAAATAACTTCGTGCATAAATGCTATCACTTATTCTATGATCTATCTATGTATTCTGGCGGGACTTCCTGCTTCGCAACCCCCTTGTTAAATTTAATCAATTTAAAATTCAACATTGTAAACCCCCTTTTTTTTATCTGGTTATCATAAGCAAATCTAGTAACAAATGACGAGGTCCTCATTATCGACCATTCACTCATGCTTTTGAATCTTCAATAAGCATTTATAATTGTTGCACTCCTCCTGTTGTCAGAGTGGCTATTGATTCAACCAAAGAAGCTCATGTAGAACAGGATTTTCTCTTTGATGTTGAAACTAATGTAGAACGAGATTTTCTCTTTGATGTTGAAGTCTGAGAAGAGCCAGGCTCTTTGATTCTTGACACAGGAACCCTGAACTGAACACAATAATGTTGAAGTTGGTTTTTCCTAATATTTCATTTCTATATGAATATGAGTTGAGTATGGTGAGTTGTATGCTAATATATTTACATTTTTCCAATTGTTGTTATTATTTTTAAGTGACACTTCTTCTATTGCTATATAATCAAAGCTTTATATACACATTAACACAAGCTTTATAAGTGATTCAATACTCTTACATGATATCATAGGAGCTGAATTTGTTTTTAGGTTTTTCTAATTTTTTTTAATGATTTGAATAAAGTCTCCAAATTTTTTCGACGTCTATCCATCTTTTTTGATCATAATTTTTTCATAACTGTGATTTGCTGCTGTGTTGGACAGATCTGCTGAGATCTGCATGTATATGTCAGATCACCGTAGATTTGGGTAGATGTGCATGTGAAGAACTTAGATCTGCAGTGAAGAGTTTTACTGCAAACAGATTTACATGTGAAGAAACCAGATCTGGTTAGATTTGGTGCAAGAAAAGGCAGTTGCCTAATTGATGCAGTGGCAGATCGAGCTTTGGACGCATGTGGTTGATCAATCTATAAAGTCAAATGACAAGGTATCAAATCTCATAGAATAAGAAGACTCCAGTCAGGAGCGAGAGGTGAGTCGACAGGGTAATCATTAAGCCGTGTCGCTGCAATTTTAGTTTTTGGTTGATTGGAAGCCTTGAAGGACTTGTGCAGTTGTGATGGCAAGTGTAAGAATTCAAGTTGTCGTGTACCAGGTCACGCACTTCATAAAATTTTTTAGGGCTCTTGGTCATAAACGGTCGTTTCCCAAAAAAAACCTGCTCAACTGAGTTTGCTAATAATTTCTAGCAATTGAATTCATTAGTACCTGCTTTGCTCTTATTTTGAGCTTGTAATTAGAAGTAGTCACTTTCCTATATGTGAATTGTAATAGCTATTTAGATGTGTGGTTGTCTAAATACTATAAATATATAACCCTTGATATCAATAAAATATAATGTATTTGGTGTTGTGTTTAATAGATCTCTCTACTTTTTCTCTATTTTCTATCATAGTATCAAAGCTTGACTCCCTAAAAGGAAGGCCATGAAAATGTGAAAGAGCCTGGAGTTGTTTGATATTAGTATATATGTGTGAGTTGATTTTTTATTTTATTTTTGAAAGTGTTAGATTTCCGTGTGTATGTATGTGTAGATATAGAGATTATTTAGTGTGGAGTGATTGTTGTGAGCTAGCCTTCAAAAGATTTCTCTGCCAACGAGCCATCGATCAGATCCCAAGCCATCGTGGAATTTGTGTGCCGAAGGACGAGCTCTAAGAGATTTATTCCATATCTGAATTATTATAGAGGGTCAATGCTTATTGTTTTCTACGACTGGAGTGATTCAGCTAGTGGAAAGCAGGTTGTGAATTAAGAAACTCAAAGGAAGCTTAACCTATCCGATCAATCTGGATTATCTTGATTGTTGGCCATAGATCTGGAATGAGTGTTCACTTGGATATCTACATCTGGAGAGGATCAACGTCAACGAGTTCAGGGACGGCTGTAGCTGTTGCCATCAGAGCTGATGCATTCATTATTTCAGAGAGGCATTGGGAATAAATTGTATTTCCTTCATTTTGAGAATGTGACTATGCCAAAACAATTATATTTTATTTCTAAGGTCTGTGAAGTTGCGGATTGGCACAACGACAACGACAACGAAAGTGATTGCTTTACATAAATGGCACCCTAAGGAGAGTGCGAGAGTCCCCATTTTGAGCTACTCTGTAAGGCAAAACTAATGGCGGCTATGACTGCCAAATTTTTTTTCCTCCTTCCAGCGCGGCCCGAACTTACTTTCTGCATCAAATTATCTGGTGGTTCCTTTGAAGTATTGGTAGAGGAAAAATCTTGCTTTTCTAGACAGATCCATGGAAGTGATGATTGTAGCATTTAGATGTTGATTGGTCTGGATCTTTTTATATTTTATATATTTGTGTGTGGGTGTCAAATTATTTGGTATGTATATTATTAAAAAAAAGGTTGTAGGTAAAAATCAAATGATGCAAAACCACAAAGAATAGGCCAATTATTCAACAGAGTAATGTGACTTGTCATGCTCTGAGAGCATTAGTCACATGTAGTTCTTAATAAGGTCAAGCTGATGTGACCCATCGTGCTCACGAGCATTAGTACAGGTTATTTTATAAGGTCAAGTTGTAGAATTGTGTGTTGAAGACATTTTGTATCCAGAATGTTATGATAGATAGGTCGTGGATTCACAAATGGTGGCATTTCCATAGGATGGTTCAGTATCGAGACTGACCCATTACGCTCCAGGAGGTTGAGAATTGTCAATTCTGCAAAGTTCATCAACTATGGTCATAGACGATTACGTTTTAAATAGAGATCAAGTGACAACTTGAAGATGTGGTGGTGAAAAAGTAGAGTTTACAAGATTCCACTTTGTGGGCGATGATGATGACCATATCAAACAAATATGACTAAGATTTATTTATTGCTGTAATGTGGGTCTTTTATATTTTCTACATGTAGGCATTAAGGGAGGGTGTTGGGAGTAATGCTTCCATGTAATGTGTGAGTTGTCATTGTGAGTCCCTAGGTGTCAATCTAGAGGTAGTCAGTTTAGATTTGTCGTTGTCAGTGATCTAGATACTAAAAATATATAACCCTTGAGATCAATAAAATATATTGTGTTTGGTGTCGTGTTTAATCGATCTCTCTACTTTCTCTATATTTTCTATCAGCAACTAGTCTGCGGGTTGGGAATAGAAAAATCCACGATGAATGCACACAAAGAAAGTGGTTTGTTATGGGATCCGGAGACTACAATCTCTTTTAAGTAAAAGGTTCGATTATTTAATTCTCTAGTCCTTTTGTGCACTGATTCAATTAGTTCTTTCGATGTGCATAAAATTTAGCTTGGGGTTTCTATTATCAGTAATGTTCATGTCTGAGATACTCTTCACTATAGTATAGGTGTGATAAACTAGCTAGAACATTCAAGACTATTGAGAGAGAAACATTCTATGTTCTTGTTTATAGAAACAAATAGAGTAGAAATGAAAAGTGTTGCCTACAAAGGCATGGAAAATTTGAGATTCCTGAAAAAAAATACAACAATTAATATATTGTCTGTAAGGGAGAAAATTCCTAAGATTTTTGTCTTTCTTCAAGTGAGCATGTTCGTGAGATGAAATGGGAGGTTCCTTGGGCCCAACATGTTCTTTATTGTTGGCTGTGTCTTCAATGAAAAGTTTTCGCCAGCATAGGTGGTTTTTCATCAAGGGTTTTTAATTTTTTTTAAAGTATTGAGGAATTAAAAAAAAAGGGTCAAATCCTATGAAAATGTGTTTGATTTGTATTTTGGGTTAAGCATAGGATTGCACTTTTTCTAGTCCATATCACAAACTTTTCTACAAGTCAATTTTCTTTGCATTTGTGATGAATGGAACACATTTGCCAATTTTGTGTTTTTAATATGGGTAAAAGATTGCACAAGCTTTGTGAGAAAAACACGTCGGATGAATTTCATAAATAGGTCCTTTGGTTACAATTAATGGTCTTTGTTTTGCAAGCAGAGAATGAAACTCTTAAAAATAGGTTGCAAATTTCCATAGCTGACAAAATCCAAAAGGTTGACCATCTAGAATGAACAATGGGAGAATATCTCCAGATGCTTGCAGATGAATTTCAAGAGAAGATTAATATAATTGATGACTTGTAGGAGGAAGTTGAGTCTTTTTCTAACTCAAATTTGAAGAAGCAACTAGAAGAGAAAAATAATCAACACATTGCGGAGATTGATTGTTTAAAAGAAACAATGATGGAGCAATATCATTTTTTGAAGCAAGATCATGATGCATTGTTACAACAACCGATTGAGAAAGATGAGGCTATTCAAAAGCTATAAGAGTCTAAGAACAAACTTGAATTGGAAATTAGTCATCTTCAGAAATCTGAGAATGGGGTCGGTTGATGTTGAGCTTCTAAGCTCTCCTTCTTCCACACGATATTGATTGTCAGATGATTGATGCATATGTTCATGAATCATCACATGCTATTGTCATACCCAGTTTTGAAAAGCATATTGTTGGTATTGGATCCCGATTGCTAAGTAAAATGGAATATAATGGAGGACTTGGGAAGAATGGATAGGGAATTGATGCTTCTATTAACCCTGTAGTGCATACATCAAGAGCAGGTCTTGGATACAATATTGTTGTAGCCTCATCACCTACATCCAACTGTGAGATGCTTGAATAAAATGCTCATGTTAATAAACATATTGATGACATTGTTGCTAATGTCATTTCTGATGAAAATTTTGTGGCACCCAACTTTGAGCCATCTGCACATCCTCATCAAAAGAAATTACCCAAACATCCTAACAATATACTAACAATAGAAATAAGTGAGGATACTTCAATGGACCATTGAAATTGTAAATCAAAAAGGTCAAGCACAAAGTTTCCACCCAAGTGCGAAGAATGTGGACTTGGAATCTCTAGCATTCAAGGGCTCTCATGCCCAGGTTTTTTTGTTCGGATGTCAAATCTCCTCCATTTTAGTTCTTTCCATGCATTGTCCTCTCTATTTTTTGTTTCTAATTTTATGATGTTGGGAACCACTACTTCTCCTATATTCACTATGCATAGGATTTTGGTATATCATGGTTTTGGTTTTGGATTTCTCCGTTATAATTTATGGAGTAATAAGACTAAGGAGAAATAAATGTTTTTGCTACTAGTATGGTTTCCTTAAAAGAAAACATTTGGTCCAAAGTTTATGCAACCAGCAACCGATTTCCTTCTTTCGCTACTCTGAATCACTGATTTTTACGCTGTAAGGCATTTCTCTCTGAAATGAACTCCCCCAAATGCCTTTTTGTCCTAATCTTAGCCATCAAATCTGTTGTTAGACGATTCATCAATAATCAGCCATCTAATTGAATTAAAAAACCTTGTAAAACACTAAAAAATCTTAAGGTAATTAGTTAATAATTAATTAAAAAAAAATTGTTTCGTTCTATTACCTACCCAACCGTTTACCCTAGTCAACCCAACTTGTGTCTACCCATCCAGTCTGTCCTGTGCGTGGATAGCTGCGTTTGATGCATAGGAGGATGGGGGTGCAGAGGAGGGCAGGGGACCTACAGAGGAGGGTGTGGGTGGAGGATTGCTGCAGAGGAGGGCGGGGGACCTACAGAGGAGGGCGCGGGTAGAGGATTGCTGCAAGAGGATGACGAGAGCTGTGGAGGACGGGGGGCCTTCTTCTTGGTTGCACGAGGGCCGCGTAGGCCATTTTTTCTATAGGAGGAGGAGGGCCAGGAGGATGAGGATCACTACAATGAGAAATAATCAGTTGGTTGTTTTGGTCTGCATCCAAATATGGTGCCATCTGCATCACAAATGGTTATGGTGGTAGTTATTAGGTTATATATATATATATATATATATATATATATATATATTCTGGGCTACTGTTCTCCTTTCTCATCTCATATTTTGCTTTATGTTTCCTGCCTTTACTATTGTCAACCATTGTTCCATTTTTCTTATATGCATTGTTGTTCCTGAGAACCTGCAACTCAGCTGTATGGATGTTTTCTTGTCCTGTTTATTTAAAATTTTGTTATTTTGTTGTTTTAAACCATTGAAATTCAATTGTTTTTTCTTGTGTAGGATTCATTCTTCTATGCCTAAGGAAAAAGCCATACAAGTTACTTGTTGATAAGATTTCCTCTTCACTTGAAAGCCTGTGCCTATACTCGCAACAAGCTAGAAACAACAAACAAAACTAAATAGGTGTGTTTCTTTTCGAAACTAGCACATTTTATATTTCCTAGTTGTGGGTTTTTTTATGAAGGTTATTTAAACAATGTTTACAGTATTTTCTATTTACTTTATAAGTAAGTTCATTGTTTCACAATGTCATATGGTTAAGCTGTAACTGTAAGTTGTTAGGTCATTTCATGTATCATAATACAAAACAATTGTTACGCAATGAGACCCAATAGGTCATTTTATGTATCATCAAATTAGGGCATTATCAGTGGTTCCATTGTAGGATGTGGAAGTGAAGATGATGATTCAGATTAAACTTTGATTCTTAGGATTTTCATGTTTCCAGCTTATGGATGTATCATCAAATTAGGGCATTATCAGCAGTTCCATTGTAGCATGCGGAAGTGAAGACGATACTTCAGATTAAACTCTGATTCTCAGGATTTTCATGTTTCCAGCTTATGGTTTTGGATTCATGTAGCGTTCTTGATAGGCTCCATTTTTTGTTATTTTCCTTATCTTTCCATTTCCCATTGACATTTTAACAGCTCATTGCCTGTGTCTTTCATATAATTTTTGCAATGAGGTTCACTCAACTCATTGCTTCTTTATCAGCTTGTGAGACTATTGTCCAAAATTTAGCTTTAGTGTGACTTTCAGGGGTTGAGAATTTTAACTAAATGGAAAAACATGGACCATAATTATTAGCTATATTATATTTTATATAGTCCAGGACTGTCAACTAATATTTTATACAGTGCAACACTGTTACATGCTCACTATTGTGTCTTAATGTTTTATTGCAAGCACAAAAGTTCAATATTCTGAGACGGGTCCCCATGTCGAAGCTGTCTTGTTTTCCTTATCTTTCCATTTACCATTGACATTTTAACAGCTCATTACCTGTGTCTTTCATATAGTTTTTGCAATGAGGTTCACTCAACTCATTGCTTCTTTATCATCTTGTGACAGACTACTGCCCAAAATTTAGCTTTAGTGTGACCTTCAGGGGTTGAGAATTTTAACTAAATGGAAAAACATAGACCATAATTATTAGCTATATTATATTTTATACAGTCCAGGACTGTCAACTAATATTTTATACAGTGCAGGATTGTTACATGCTCACTATTGTGTCCTAATGTTTTATTGTAAGGACAAAAGTTCAATATTCTGAGATGGGTCCCCATGTGGAAGCTGTCTTGCTTTATTGAAGAGCAGTCAAAAGCATAAATATATGCACGAATATGCCCTTTGATCCCACTAAACAAGTGGGCATTAATTTTAAAGTTGTTGATTATGGATATTTCACCTGGTTTATTTAAATAAGTTTAGGTTTAGAAACAGAACCCTGTATAAGCCAAGGTGCAACTACAGGCAAGCCACCCACTGTCACCTCAGTTGCCTTGCCTCCCACTTTAAGGCTAAGAAGGGAATTCCTTACCTAAGAGGAGATTTCCTAAGGTTGAATCTAGCTAGGATTGGTAGGTAGAGATGAAAAATTCCGAACTCATTTTGACGTATCCATGAAATCAAATGATTTGTATCTTCCATTTACCATTTTATTGCCAAAATGCCATTTGAAAGTCAGTGATATAAATTGTCTATTGTTGTTGTTTAAAGACAGAAAAGACAGTAGGGCAGAATTTGTATCATTTAAATTTATGTTTAATGATAAAACTAATGGATTCATAATCCATCTATGTGCACTCATTGCCTCTATCTTTCATTATATAATTTTTGCAGTGAGGTTCACTCAACTCATTGTCGTAACCTTGATTTTAGAAACAGAGGTATTTTTTTTCCTTCATTAACCTAGAAATCTAAAATTCAAATTATATTTATAGGTTAATACTTTATTCTTTACCTAATAGTCTGTAGAGAATAGAAATAATAAGAACCTAAAAGCAAGACATTTTGCAATTTTTTAGTGTATGAATAAAGAATCTGCATTTGAATAAAGAATGAATGAATGAATGTATTTGATCTATCATCTGAATTATGAAACAAAAATAATATTTAGGTATAGGTGTGAATGATGATTATGAAGTTGAAATATATGTATTCATGATTGCTGAAATATTTACCTTCTATGGTGTTTCCATATATATGTATATTTAAATAAAAAAATTAAAGTGGCAATTACCTAATTGTAATTTCGAGACAGCTACTGCATCCACAATAGAATCATCTCAGTCCAGGTCAGCACACACGATCCATGTAACCTTCATTTGGGGTACCTATACATTGAAGGTTGAAACACTTGAGAACTCCTAAGATTTGGAGGAAGACCTTGCTAGAAGACTTGTTAAAGGTTTGAATATATTAGAATTGATTGCAGGGAGATATGAAAAAAGAAATTAATTATTTCTTCCATAGTTGACTGAATTAGATCATGAGTCTATTGCTGTTGTTTAAAGACATATAAGACAATAGGGCAGAACTTTTATCATTCAAAGATTTTAGAAACAGAGGTATTTTTTTTCCTGCATTATTTCTTCCATAGTTGACTCAATTTCGTCCTTAATGTAAGATGGAGTGATTGTGTGAAAACTCTTTGCTACTTTCCTAGCTTAGGCTGCATGAGAAATGACACAGTTGCTATAAGCCTTGCTAATATCCTACTTTATATACATTTGTCTTAATATAAACAATAGGTAGTATTATTTTCTTGATCTCTTTTCTTATGATACTGCATATCCCTCTATAAGTTGTCTCCTCTAGAAGGCAGTATGGGGATATTCCCCAAGAATCATCACTATAAAGTGAATAATTTTTACACAGTCACTATTGTAGACATATCCTCCTCTCCTCTCTCTATGGGAGATGAGACCAAGTAAATTGACTGACAAGTTAAATTATGTCAATTCTTTGTTTTTAGGTGTAAAATTTATAAGATTAACAACAGTTAGATACTCACTCATACTTCCCCCATAACCGCCTTATAAGCAACATATGTAAATATTTTAAGGTGACTTACCTTTGGTCTCTATTACTTCTTGAACCCTCTCCTAAGGAAAAATTCCCAAGTCAATGGGAGAGCCAAGGTGCAACTACAGGCAAGCCACCCACTGCCACCTCAGTGGCCTTACCTCTCGCTTTAAGGCTAAGAAGGGACTTTTTTTCTTGCTCTTCTTTGCTTGATGTTGTTCAAATTTACTCTCAGCCATTGCTTCCTAAGATGCATAATTTGCATCCCTTGAGCCTAAGTCAACAGGACATGTTAAGATACACAGAAATGAAGATTTTTGGATTGCAATTATCTCGTGCTAAGCCACCTTTGAGGCAGGAAGTAGTGCAATATGTGTTGGATACAGAGTCTAATATATGGAGCAAGAGGAGAAGTAAGGCTAACTAGTTGAGAATTATGAATGTTGTCTTTGTAGTTGCAACTCTTTCCAAATGGGTTGATGATATATGTCAGTGTAGGAATCATGTCAGTCCAGGTCAGCACACACGATCCATGTAACCTTCGTTTGGGGGACCTATACATTGAAGATTGAAACACTTGAGAACTCCTAAGATTTGGAGGAAGACCTTGTTAGAAGACTTGTTAATGGTTTGAATATATTAGAATTGATTGCAAGGAGATATCAAAAAAGCAGTTAAGTTTTGGTTTGTATCTCAATGTACATTTATAGGGAATTGGGTATTTATCAATACTATTAATTCTGTTTAGAGTTTATTTAGCAACAATAACTTTCTAGTTTATTTAGCAACAATAGTCTTGTATAATGATACAATTATACAATGGAATGTGATAGAGCTGAATATCACAACTTGAAATAATTAAGAAACTTACAAAGACTGAAGGAAAATGGCGAAAAGCACATTGGGGTAACAATCTCCTAGCTTGTCCTTTCTATTCAATTTTGAATGGCAATCTGTTGTTTTTCAGTTAAACAACCTTCCCTTCATTGATATTTCACTTCTATGGCAAACCCTTATTTATCATCTTGTGACAGACTACAGTCCAAAATTTAGCTTTAGTGTGACTTTCAGGGGTTAAGAATTTTAACTAAATGGAAAAACATATCCAAATGTACACGGAACTTCCAGTCATAGCCAGACTTTATGAATATCTACATAACTTTGAATGGAAACCTATCCATAGTAGCTCTGTTAAAATAATGATTCTTCTTGATGGTGGACTTCGACGTGAATGGAAGGATTCAAAGCAATGTTTACCTAAGAGGAGATTTCTTGAGGTCAAATCTAGCTAGGATTGATAGATAGTGATGAAAAATTCCAAACTCATTTTGACATATCCATGAAATCAATCGATTTGAATCTTCCATTTACCATTGTATTGCCAAAATTCCATCTGAAAGTTAGTGATATAAATTGTCTATTGCTACTATTTAAAGACTGAGAAGACATTAGGGAAGAATTTGTATCATTCTAAATTTATGTTTAATGATAAAACTAATGGATTGATAATCCATCTATGTGCACTCATTGCCTGTGTCTTTCATATAATTTTTGCAATGAGGTTCACTCAACTCATTGCTTCTTTATCAACTTGTGATAGACTACTGTCCAAAATTTAGCTTTAGTGTGACTTTCAGGGGTTGGGAATTTTAACTAATGGAAAAACATGGACCATAATTATTAGCTATATTATATTTATAACATTATTGATATTTTATAATTATTTCAATTATAATGAACCAAATATTAGTTATATTTTATTTTTTGAGCACAACAGAAACTACACATCTTCCTCATACTGGGTTGTCGAATGTACCTCTCAACACAATTAAAACATTAAGTAAATATGGCTTGGGAACTTGCTCTTAATTGTTATCACTTGTCTAAGCACAACATATATGTTAATGAGCTACTTTATAAATAAGTTCATTATTTCACAATGGCATATCGTTAAGCTATAATTGTAACTTGTTAGGTCATTTCTAGCATTGTTGTAGAATAAAACCTAATAGGTCATTTCATGTATCATTATACAAAACCATGGTTACCCAATTAGACCTAATAGGTCATTTTATGTATCATCAAATTAGGGCATTATCAGCGTTTCCATTGTAGGATGTGGAATTGAAGATGATAATTCAGATTAAACTATGATTCTCAGGATTTTCATGTTTCCAACTTATGGTTTTGGATTCATGCAACGTTCTGGATAGGCTCCATTATTTGTTATTTTCCTTATCTTTCCATTTACCATTGACATTTTAACCGGTTAATATATGGATTTTAATTGAAAAATTTGTTTTGATTATATGATGTATTTTCTGATTGTGAAGCTTAACATACCTTTCATTCTTTAGAAACTGTTTTGAAATGGAAAAACATGAAATATGAAATTTATTTAGCAAGAAATCTAAAATTCAAATTATATTGATAGGTTAATACTTTATTCTTTATCTAATAGTATATAGACAAGAGAAATAGTCGAAAATTCTTGTATAATGATACAATTATACAATGGAATGTGATAGAGCCGAATATCACAACTTGAAATAATTAACAAACTTACAAAGACTGAAGGAAAATGGCCAAAAACACATTGGGGTACCAATCTCATAGCCTATCCTTTTTATTCAATTTTGAATGGCAACCTGTTGGTTCTTAGTTAAACGACCTTCCCTTCATTGATATTTCATTCTACAACAAACACTTCTTTATCAGCTTGTGACAGACTACTGTCCAAAATTTAGCTTTAGTGTGACTTTAAGGGGTTAAGAATTTTAACTAAATGGAAAAACATATCCAAATGCACACGGAATTGCCATTCATAGCCAGACTTTACGAATATCTTCATAACTTTTAATGGAAGCCTATCCATAGTAGCTCTGTTAAAATAAGGATTCCGCTTGATGGTGGACTTGGGCGTGAATGGAAGGATTCAAAGCAGTGTTTAGTTCTTCACCTTGATTTTAGAAACAGAGTTATTTTTTTCCCTACATTATTTCTTCCATAGTCAACTGAATTTCGTCCTTAATGTAAGATGGAGTGCTTGTGTGAAAACTCTTGGCTACCTTCCTAGCTTAGGTTTCAAGGCAATTTTTTGCCTCAATAGTTCCGGAATGCCCCTTATACCCTTTGCTGTGGATGCCTATTTTAGGTTGAATTCTATGTTTATACATGGTGGTACTAATCGATTTTCTATCATTTCTAGGAGTTTATTTAAATAAGTTTAGGTTTAGAAACAAAACCCTCATACTTTGTTTCTAATAATGCAGGAAAAAAATATCAGTTCTGGGAGTTTATTTAAATAAGTTTAGGTTTAGAAACAGAAACCTCATACTCTATTTCCAATAAAACTATTGATGGAAAACTTCCTTTTGCTTCAGTTATGTTAACAATTCCTTACCTACTTCAATGGATTGATCTTCTCTAAGTTGTGTTTCCTCACCCACGGGCTGTGCAGACTGTGCATGCCTTCTGTGGGTTATCTCATATTACCATGAAAACAATCATTCACTTCAATATTATCATCCCAACATTTGGTCCCAAGATGGTTACCAAAACATGGTGGTACTAATTGATAGAGAAGAAGTTTAAGTGATTCCCCAAACATTAAAACATCATGAGACTTTTTATTGTGCTTGAAAAAGTACAAGAATACCCATAACATTGAAATTGCTTGAGTAATTCTTACAATATTGAAATTGGTCCTAGAGTTCATAATAGAGCCTCTTTTATAAGTAATTTATAAGGCTACGAAAATATAAAATCTCAAAGATGACTCCATGATTTGGGAGGTCTGTTTGCATCAATAACTTATGAAATTTCTATAATACGGTTGAAAGAATGAGATTAAAGAGAGACCTTGCATTCAAACAGAGGTTTGTAAATGTGAATTGCAGTTCTTCTTAGATTGGTCATGGAAACTCTAACCTTGTAAGATAAGTTCATGTGCTAGCTTCATTTTATCCTGAAAAGATTTACTGGGTATTTCACCTGAGCTCAAAGAATTCAATGCCTTCCAAATGAGGTAAGGTCCTGCACTTTATTTGGTTTTTTCTCTCGTGCAAGCTTTATATGTTCCTGGATGCCATTATTACAATTAAGCGAATACTTGGGTGTGGCCTAGCAGAAGCATAAGTAGAACTTGAAGGCTTTCTGGATGTTTATTCACTCTGAAATAGAAGTAAATTTTCGCAATTAGAAAAACAATGTCAGTGATGATCACAAGTCATAAACAGTAAAAAATAAAACTAATGGATTCATAATCCATTTATGTGCACTCATTGCCTCTATGTTTCATATGATTTTTCCTATGAGGTTCTTAGTGTACCATTAAAGTTGAATTTCCTATAAATATTGATTACTTCTACCTCTAATGTGAATTAAATTTGCAAATCAACTCATTGATGTAACCTTGATTTTAGAAACAGAGGTATTTTTCTTCCTGCATTATTTCTTCCATAGTTTTGTTACTTCTTGAACCCTCTCCTAAGGAAAAAGTCCAAAGCCAATGGGAAATCTAAGGTGAAACTACAGGCAAGCCACCTACTGTCACCTCAGTGGCCTTGCCTCTCACTTTAAGGCTAAGAAGGGACTTCCTTACCTAAGAGGAGATTTCTTAAGGTCGAATCTAGCTAGGATTGTTTGGTAGAGATGAAAAATTCCTAACTCATTTTGACATATCCATGAAATAAAATGATTTGAATCTTCCATTTACCATTGTATTGCCAAAATTCCATCTGGAATTCAATGATATCAATTGTCTATTGCTGCTATTTAAAGAGAAAGATGATAGTACGGTAGAATTTGTATCATTCAAAATTACTGTCCAAAATTTGGCTTTACTGTGACTTTCAAGGGTTGAGAATTTTAACTAAATGGAAAAACATGGACCATAATTATTAGCTATATTATATTTTGTACAGTCCATGGTTGTCAACTAATATTTTATATAGTGCAAGACTGTTACATGCTCACTATTGTGTCATAATATTTTATTGCAAGGACAAAAGTTCAATATTTTGAGATGGGTCCCCATGTGGAAGTTGTCTTGCTTTATTGAAGAGCAGTCAAAAGCGTAAATATATGCCCGAATATTCCCTTTGAGCCCGCTGAACAAGTGGGCATTAATTTTAAAGTTGTTGATTATGGATGTTTCACTTGGTTTATTTAAATAAGTTTAGGTTTAGAAAAATAACCCTGCATGAGCCAAGGTGCAACTACAGGCAAGCCACCCACTGTCACCTTAGTGGCCTTGCCTCTCGCTTTAAGGCTAAGAAGGGACTTTCTTACCTAAGAGGATATTTCCTAAGGTCAAATCTAGCTAGGATTGGTAGGTAGAGATGAAAAATTCCGAACTCATTTTGACATATCCATGAAATCAAACGATTTGTATCTTCCATTTACCATTGTATTGCCAAAATGCCATCTAAAAGTCAGTGATATAAATTGTCTATTGTTGTTGTTTAAAGACAGAGAAGATAGTAGGGCAGAATTTGTATCATTTAAATTTATGTTTAATGATAAAACTAATGGATTCATAATCCATCTATGTGCACTCATTGCCTTTGTCTTTAATATAATTTTTGCAATGAGGTTCACTCGACTCATTGCTGTAACCTTGATTTTAGAAACAGAGGTATTTTTTCCTGCATTAACCTAGAAATCTAAAATTCAAATTATATTTATAGGTTAATACTTTATTCTTTATCTAATAGTCTATAGACAATAGAAATAATAAGAACCTAAAAGCAAGACATTTTGCAATTTTTTTAGTGTATGAATGAAGAATCTGCATTTGAATGAAGAATGAATGAATGAATGTATTTGATCTATCATCTAAATTATGAAACATAAATAATATTTAGGTATAAGTGTGAATGATGATTATGAAGTTGAAATAATTTCTAGATGTTGTACAGAATGTATTTATGATTGTTGAAATCTTTAACTTCTATCATGTTTCCATATATATATATATATATATCTTATATATATATATATATATATATATATATATATATATATATATATATATATATATATATATATATCTATATATGTATCTAATATATATGTATATATATATATATATATGTATATATATATATATATATACATATATATATAGATACATATATATATATATATATATATATATATATATATATATATATATATATATATGTATATATATATATATATACATATATATATATATATAGATACATATATATATATATATATATATATATATATAGATAAATATATATATATATATATATATATATATATATCGATATAATATATATATATATATATATATATATATATATATATATATATATAACTAAAACAATTAAAGTGGAAATTATGTAATCGTAATTTCGAGACAGCTACCGCATCCGCAATAGAATCATGTCAGTCCAGGTCAGCACACACGATCCATGTAACCTTCGTTTGGGGGACCTATACATTGAAGGTTGAAACACTTGAGAAATCATAAGATTTGGAGGAAGACCTTGCTAGAAGACTTGTTAAAGGTTTCAATATATTAGAATTGATTGCAGGGAGATATGAAAAACGTAGTTAATTATTTCTTCCATAGTTGACTGAATTAGATCATGAGTCTATTGCTGCTATTTGAAGACAAAGAAGACAATAGGGAAGAATTTGTATCATTCATAGATTTTAGAAACAAAGGTATTTTTTTCCAGCATTATTTCTTCCATTGTTGACTCAATTTTGTCCTTAATGTAAGATGGAGTGCTTGTGTGAAAACTCTTGGCTACTTTCCTAGCTTAGGCTGCATGAGAAATGACACAATTTCTACAAGCCTTACTAATATCCTACTTTATATACGTTTGTCTTAATATAAACGATAGGTAGTATTATTTTCTTGATCTTTTTTCTTATGATACTACTTATCCCTTTGTAAGTTGTCTCCTCCAGAAGGCAGTATGGGGATATTCCCAAAGAATCATCACTATAAAGTGAATAAATTTTACACAGTCACTATTGTAGACCTATCCTCCTCTCCTCTCTCTATGGGAGATGAGACCAAGAAAATTGACTGACAAGATAGACTATGTCAATTCTTTGTTTTTAGGTGTAAAAGTTATAATATTAACAACAGTTAGATACTCACTCATACTTCCACCATAACCACCTTATAACAACATATGTAAAGATTTTAAGGTGAATTACCTTTGATTTATGTTACTTCTTGAACCCTCTCCTAAGGAAAAAGTCCTAAGCCAATGGGAGAGCCAAGGCGCAACTGCAGGAAAGCCACCCACTATCACCTCAATGGCCTTGCCTCTCGCTTTAAGGCTAAGAAAGGACTTCCTTACCTATGAGGATTTTCATGTTTCCAGCTTATATTTTTGGATTCATGCATCGTTTTGGATAGGCTCCATTTTTTGTTATTTTCCTTATCTTTCCATTTACCATTGACATTTTAACCAGTTAATATATGGATTTTAATTGACAAATTTGTTTTGATTATATGATGTATTTTCCGATTGTGGAGCTTAACATACCTTTCATTCTTTAGAAACTGTTTTGAAATGGAAAAATATGAAACATGAAATTTATTTACCTAGAAATCTAAAATTCAAATTATATTGATAGGTTAATACTTTATTCTTTATCCAATAGTCTATAGACAATAGAAATAATAAGAACCTGAAAGCAAGACATTTTGCAATCTTTTTAGGGTATGAATGAAGAATCTGCATTTGAATGAAGAATGAATGAATGAATGTATTTTATCTATCATCTAAATTTTGAAACATAAATAATATTTAGGTATAAGTGTGAATGATGATTATGAAGTTGAAATAATTTCTAGATGTTGTATGAAATGTATTCATGATTGCTGAAATATTTAACCTCTATGGTGTTTCCATATATATATATATATATATATATATATATATATATATATATATATATATATATATATAACTAAAACAATTAAAGTGGCAATTATCTAATCATTTTTTTGAGACAGCTACCGCATCCGTACTAGAATCATGTCAGTCCAAGTCAGCACACATGATCCATGTAACCTTCATTTGGGGGACCTATACATTTAAGGTTGAAACACCTGAGAACTCCTAAGATTTGGAGGAAGACCTTTCTAGAATACTTGTTAAAGGTTTGAATATATTAGAATTGGTTGTAGGGAGATATAAAAAAAGTAGTTAATCATTTCTTCCATA